>ML675644.1:19613471-19696672 GCA_007922155.1 Mesoclemmys tuberculata | reverse complement strand
CTACTGCCTCTTTAATCGCAAAGTATGTTTTGAAGTTAAGCTGCAGTATTTGCTGAAATGTCTGATCTGGAATAAAAGACTTGCTCATTATTGGTTTCCTTTGCTTTCATCCATCCTTTAGTCAGAAAGTGCCACGTTTGCTGCGCTGATTATACATTTTTCATGAGGACCACTTCTCCACCTTGGTTATCATCATGGTGGAAATTTTTGACTCCTTAGTCCACAAGAGTAATCTCTCCAGTACATTTTACACTTGATAGCAAAGAAGACAAGGTTAAATTTTCTTCCATTTACCTAATAAGCTGCACTAAACTTTATTTATAGCTACAGGAGGCTACTCATGATTAGTGAGATGTACTTCATTAGTCTGTATCCATCTACAGATACAGGATGTGTGCACGTGCACACACACATGCACGTATTTGTCTGTGTAAAACTGAAGTCCTTTCAGGGAATACTGCTGGACCTGAGGATGTGTTCATCAGTCTCCCATGCAGTGGTTTATAGCTTGGTTTCCCTCTGAGCAAACTAGGAACAGATCAAGCCAAGCAAAATCTAAAGTGAGAAAAAGGATGAGTTTGTGTTTCTCTCATAGGACCAGATGCATCCCCGGAAGCACCAACGCACTTTCCATTCCACGTAACCATCAAGGTTTGGCCAATACTCAGTACACCTTTTAATCAATTCAATGGACATTATAGAAGATGATGGTGGAGATGTCCCAGTTAACCAGACAGGAAAAAAAAATCTGACTCAGCTTCTAAATGCAAAGCAGAAGGCAGGCCTAAAATATTACATTTACAGTCTCTGTGCTTGACTGTCAGTGTTATGGGCTATCTGAAAGGTCACCAGCAATTCATTAGGCAGACAACTCATTATAAAATAAGTGTTTCAAACAATATTTTGCTCTATTTCATCAGCAAAGAGGCTAAGCAATGGGTTTTCACACTAACTTCATGAACTGGCCATTATGGGAATAGTTCTAATGTAAGCGAACTGGCAGTTTTGTATATTGGTAACATGACAGAGTTTCCTTTGTACATAGCAGTTTTTGCATCTGTTCTATTCACCCTTTGTTCTTGAAGGACAGCAACCTGTTAATTCCATGCTTCTGAGGAGACTCAGAATGAAGGGTAACTATGCAGCCATCCTTAGTAAACTATACCAAATGTAAACATTACAATGAAAGCCTCACTTCCTCCAGTAAGAGGACAAGAAAATTATAAACGGCCAGTGTGAACTATCACTCTTATAAATGTGAAGTGGTTCATTTCTAAGGCTGGGATTTTAAAAGGAGCCCAAGGGGTTTAAGGTGCCCAACACCCCTAGGCTTTTTTGAAAATCATGACCTAAATCCCTTAGTATTCAAAGGGACTCTTCCACCTGTAGCTACTAAAATACATATTCCTCTGTTCTCCCAACAGCACACTATTAAAATCCTCTCACTTACACAGGAATGTTGGTGATAAGCAGGACCGTTTTACAGGAATAGCACAGAAAAAAACCCTAACTGCGAGGTTAGCACTGCAAATCTGATTAACAATGACAAGACCTGAACGTTTCCAATTTCTGGACTTTTATTATTTGTATTACAGTAACACCTCAAATCCAGGGTCCTGCTGTGCTAAGCACATACAAACATATCGGCAAAGAGATGGGTGGGTCCTGCCTAACCCTGCCCAAAAAAGTTTACAATCTAAATTCAAAGTTTCTGTTTAAGGCAGAAACTCTGAATTTAGATTTAAAAAATTCACTCACTTCTCCCCTAGTTGATACGTTCTCTTATCCTCCCTATAATTACAAATAATGTCTGCTACTGTACCCGCCAACTGTGCACAAGGACTGAATGAGCAGATGGGTTAAATTAAACAGTATTGTTAGAAACATTAAGATCTGTAGCTGTTACTTGCAGACACTTTGGTACCACTGTAAATGGAAAGAGGTTTCTTCATGTTTTCCAAGATACTTGTTACTTAACCCTTTCCTTGTTCTTTAACTGGTATCCTCAGCATCTGCCATAGTTTGCCAGGTGATGCTCTGTTTTTGAAAGAGTTGGTACCTATGGATCAATTTAGCCATAACATCTATATTGGTAAGAAAATCTAAAAAGTAGCAAATAGGTGAAAAATTAAGAGAAGTAAAAATTAACTTGAGGAATGAGGACAGGCCTTTATACTAAGAATGGTTTCACCTTTATTTAGATAGATTTTAAATTACACTTCTTTGTCCTTCAAAATAGCAATGTAGGAGTAATGGGCCAAATATTTATGTGCCTAAAAATGCAGATAAGTATCCATTCAGATTTTCAAACGTGCCTAAACAGGTTAGGCATCAAACTCCTATTGAATTCAATGGCAGTTAGGTGCCTAATTTACTAAGGCACTTTAGAAAATCCCACTCGGCAACTATCCACATATTTAGGCACCTAAGTACCTTTGAAAAGCTGGGTTCTCTCTCTCTACTGTCTTGTTTGGGTGGGGGTGAAACAGAGAGAAGAGGAAGGCAATAAAAATCTGTAACCAGAGAATTTGAAAAGCTACTGAGTAAATTAATGCCTGGCATAACTTCAATGATGTCAGGGGAGTCACAGCAGGGTTTAGTGTGGCCCACTGTCTTTGTAAAAAGCTGCACTGACCAAGAAAGTATGATATTCACTTAGAAAATGAAAGAAGAAATCTGTCACTCACCTCTGTGTAGAATCTTTAAGCTCCATAAATAGGTAAGGCCTTTAACAACCTGCATACAAAAAAAAGAGAAACAATATATAACAACAACAATAAACATTTCTAATAGGGAACTATACTCATCTCAGGTGGATTTTCTTCTTAGGGATTTGTGTTATAACTGCAAGAAGCAAGATTGAAAAATAGGTCTATTCCAGTCTACCCCATGTTTTATGGTTGTCTTAGCTGCATTGCCCAGTAGTCACCTTGAAGATCAAGTCCAACTTTATCTCTTGGTTTATTAAGAACATTTTCATTAATTATTGGTGGTTATTAATTCACAGAAAGGAATTCTTAACTGTTTTATCTGAAATAAATGTGGTCAAAGACTAACAGACAGCTTAATCTTCAGAGAATATTTTTAGGAACCAAATTTGGCCCAACTAACAAATGTAGAACTTTCTCCAATCCTTTAAATCAAGTTCCGTTTGTTTGTTTGTTTTAAAGTAAGAGGATGGAAATTTTCTTCATATAACTATTCTACGCAGGGGATTAAGTGAATGCCCTGTTATTTTAACTGTGGATTTAACTCATTTGAAATAATATTCCTGTTAGGCCAATTGCCTCTTTCTTTCTGCTAATATCCAGCCTTTTTTACTGTAAAAATGCCATTTTTGGGCCTATGAATTTTCTAAATTGCTCCAGTTATTTTAGGAAGAGATATCAGTGGTTCAAGCTATTAACAGTATACAAGTAGACACTCATTAGTAGCAACATATCGGTGCCCTTTTGCTATGTTGCTCCTAAACAGCAGTTGCTGTTATGGGGAATGTCACCTGACCAAACGCTTATGATGGGGTAAGGGTGTTTCAGAAAGGGTGGGGGAGCCAAATGGAGGGTTGGGAGGACCCCAATTTTGGGAGGAAGGGGGCAGGGGTACCCCGGGTTTGGCAGAGGAGCCCCAAGTTGGCAAAATGACTGTGCAAGCCTGTCTGTCAGGGGCAGGCTGAGGATGGTTCTGTTGGCAGCTTCATGCTGCAGCCTGGAGAGGGATGGATGGCTGGGGAGGGCACCGTGCACAGCCTGCAATGGGGGGAGGAGGGAGGGAGAGAGAGGCTCCTAGCATGGACAGTGGAGACAGGAGAGGGAAAGAAGACAGGTCAGTGTCTTGGGGAGGAGGGTCCCCCAATTCCCCACCGCAAAACAGCACACCCACACCGCAATCTCCACCCTTGGATGTGACGTCACAAACGTTGCTGTTATCGAGTGGACAATTCACGGCCAGGAAAGCGTTCCCAGGGGAAATGTTGCTCGTAAGCAGCGGTTGCTCTTACATGGTGTTGCTGCAAACATGCATCTATTGTGTCATCAACAAATAGGCTTATTTTCTGTTCATTTATCAGCACTCCTACAGCCAGTAGCTCGCGTTTAGTTCAAACTGATTGAGCGGAAGACTATATGAAAATGGCATAAAAATGGTGATAGGGTTTCTAGTCATGCCTTGTCTTTCTTTTTCAATTAAAGCTGTTGACACCTGCTGTTAACATTCTACAATTGTTGAGGGTCTATAATATAAATGTCATATCAGTTTTTGATACTAGAATCAAATCCTATCCAAACAAAAGCCTGCTGTGGAAGACCCTGTCCACTGGATCAGTCTTGCAAGGTCGTGAGTAGAGTTGAGTTTGATTTGAACCAAAACACGTGTTTTCAAATTTTTTTTGTCAAATCGGAAAACTCAAAAAATAAATACCGAGCCGACCCGAAGCTTTTTAGTTGATTTGAAGCAACTTCTCTTCCCTTTTTTTTCAATTCAGGTCTATTGAAATATCTCTTGAGATATGACACGAGTTCCAATTAACAATGCATAGGGCACTGTGCGAACACTAAGTCTACCTTCCTCAAATCGACTCCTTATGATACTTCCATCCACAGAAGATTTACATAGGTCAATTTCAAATCTAGCAGTAAGATAATCATTAGATCTGAGATGCACCAAGCATCACCATTTATTTCCCATCTTTCTTGATTTATTTCCTAGGATTACATGCAGACTAGGAGACGACTATAAGGCTGTTCAATCAACTGCACAGAAAAACAATCCTGTACTACAGGTTACCTAGGAATAAACTTTTCTCCCTAAGTTTTATAAAGCTGCCCCAATAAACAACAAAGTAATTAAAACCCCAAAATAATGTAAATTCTTGCCTTCTGCCACCACCAAGGTTTTTTTTTTCCTGATCCACTTTTTCCAGCTGCCCATAAGCTATATCATCATGTAATAAACCTGATTCTATTGTTGCGCACTTTTCTTCTCCAGAACACTTCTGCTGTGTCAGCCACTTATTTTTATAGCAAAACTTTCCTACAAAATTTGCTGTCTGTAATGACATCCCACTCATTTTCCTGACTGAGGTAGATCTCTTTGTCCAGTGCTTCCCAGAACAACAGGCCATTTGAGATGGATTAGAAAGTGGCAAGAGTTCTTCATGAAGAACACTGAAAATTCTTTCTGGCCATTAAGGAGGCTGAAATAAAATTAAACTGTTTCTGTCAAACATGAATGAATCAGAAACTTTACAAAAGTCAAAACTGTTACATGGCATGAAAGGAACACTAATATAATAATTGCCAGCCTTCCTATTGGATTAGAAGATCATTCTGACATCTCATTCATTCAGTGAGCAAAATAAAGTAAGTGGAAGCTGAGCCTCTTTTGTATACTGAATAATGATTTTGGATCCCTACTAAATTGCTCTAGATGGCACCTTAGGAGTGCTGAACTCACATGCCTAGTTCCAAGTGCCTTGTGGCCTCAGATGGTAATTACTCATCACAAAGGGCCTTAATCATATTCCATATATCCTCTCAGTCTGGCCTTGTCCACTTTAGCCTTTCAAAAAGCAAAACAGTAGAATTCTATTTACACATTGTTTCAAAAATTCCCAGAATTATAGCAATACTAAAAAAAATAAGGAATGGCATTTCAGTCATTCTGCCACTTCCCCAACAAAACTAGTTTTGGATATAGTCAGCTATTCTCTTCATTAAACATATATTCAAACAATTTAAAATCTTTAAAAATATTTTAAACAATTTTTGTAATGAATTTTGAACATTTATCATATATAGGAATAAAGGAAACATTTGCTAGGAAAAATCAACAGCTGTGAGTTATACACCTCTAAGTGGTTATTATATGCCACATAAGTGGTTATAAAAAGCATGCTATTAAACAAACTATCACATTCAGATTTTCTATGCAGAGAACATGAAAATTCAAGGAGGCTTTTTAAAACAAAACATAAGCTATGTTTTAAAGCTACACAATAAAGAAAATAAACATAAATTACTGTCGTTCACTGAAATACTAAAACATACATTAAAAGAGATGCCGTTTTCCTATTAAGGATGGACATATTGGTATTAAGCATTATTCTAAAAAGATGCCAGCATAGAGTATCTTTTGATTGAACATCTAGCAGGTATTATTGGTATTCAGTAAAATAGGTTTTGCAACAATGACTTGACAAAACCTTGACACAAAAAGTACTTCTACCTGCTGTCAATCACTCACTCTCTTGACAGTTCAAGTGCACATCCTTTCAGGGAGAACTTCAATCAACATTAGCACTAAAAATACAGTGCACAATGTCACTAATTCAGAAATGGAAGTGGAAATAAACGTGTGAAGTGGCAAGCAAAGGTAGAATCGTATCAACCATAGAGATGCCTGAAAGCATACACACCGTAGTAGGAAATTGTTTAGTAAGATGGAGTACAGCCTGCCTCTTTCAGGGTTTTCAAGTTTTCCTTTTCCCATGGGAAAAGCACTAGCCATTCACTCAAAGTGAATAATGCAGTAAACAGAAAAAGGCTCCCCTTCTCATCAAGACTGCATTGAGCAGAACGAGTCAGAATTTTGTGAAGGAATCAGACAGCGCTCTCTCTTCCTGAGCCTCATTTCTGGCAGTTTCCTCCATCTCTCTCACTGTTTTCCTTCCACTAAACACCATCTGTCTCCTCCATGAGACGACTCTCTTTAGTTGCCTTTTTATTCAGATTCCTCCCACTATCTTGTCCCTTCTCCACCACTCTCTCAGCTTTATTGCATCTTATTACATCCATAGTAAATAACATACTGGAAAAAAAACCCAGTATTTGACAAGGCAGAACTTCTCTGCGAAAGAAAAGAATTGACTTGATAATGGACTCCTACAGGATCAACTTGAATCGAAGGAGCCTTGCACATCTCACTTCCCCTGAGATATTTGGATGGTTGGGTGGAGTAACAATGAAAGGAAACAGTAGATGCTATACTTAACACTCCCAGCAATATTCTTATGGACTCTGTCTATAAGTGAATGGGGTTTGGTGCCCATTCTACTTCCCAGGGGATGAGTGGCCACACCAGAAAAGCTACCACTGCAACCACCCTTACCTGGTAATACTTGGCATTTCCAGCAGACTATTCTCTCAGCCAAGAGATGATCATGCCAAGTCAGGCATTAGTCACATCGAAAGGAGACTGTATGGGTAAGGCAACAAAGCTGCTACCCTAATGCACCTGTTTTATGGATGCCTATTGAATATTTCTACCAGATACACCACTGTGATAGCCACTACTCTTATAAGAAAATAAAGGATTAGTTTGTTGCCTTATGGTCCTATCCCTTCCCTTCTTACTCTGGCTATAGAAAGCATCTTTGATCCTGTGGTCATGGTTGCCAAGGGACAATCCCACAAGTAGATCACTAGAATAAGACATGCACTTGAACATGAGTCAGCATTCAATGGAGCCAGCGGAGCACACAGGTAACATATTCTTTTCTAGTGGTGTTGCTTAGTGGACAGGCTATCTTGCCCTAGACCAGTTGAAGTTATTTCCAGGGCTCGTAGGCATATGGCGGATATAAAGCATTACCTTCCAGGGCTGTCTGTAACTTTCATAGGCATTAAATTCACTCAACTTTTTTTTTTAAAAAGAATATATTCACGTCCCATCACAGCAGGACTAGTATAGCAAAAACCAAGATTCAGGGCTCAGCTATGTTTCAAATGCTACAGCGACACAGCCGCACCACTACAGCTGTGCCACTGTACTGCTTCAGTGTTGACAAGACCTATGCCAAAAGGAGGGATTCTTCCATCAGCATAGGTAACCCACCTCCCAAAGAGGCAGCAGCAAAGTCATTGGAAGAATTCTTCTGTCAACCTAACACTGTCTACATGGGGACTTAAGGCCGCTTAACTACATCACTCAGGGGTGCAGATTCTTCACACCCCTGACTGATGTAGTTAAACCGTCCTAATTTTCTAGAGTAGACCAGGCCTTAGTCTTGACTGATGCAGTAAAGATCTATATATTGTACTGGGTGCTCTTGTAAGGTTTTACTTGAGAGGAACCATTTACTAATTTTGAAGAAGTTTTTAATTAACTGATGTGCATGTCATGTGCATTTTTCTGAAGACTCTACAGCCTACTGAAGTTGTATGTCTCTCAGGACTATAAAGGATAAATGGCCCTGTGAACATTGTGCATGGAAACGGAAAGAAGATCTATGGATTCAAAAAAAAGCTCATGCTTCTCTCATAGTACAGAAGTCTCAGATTTTGCGTAAGTAAAATAGATAATCTTGGGTCAGTTATGTATCACCCTGTCCCACTCTCTAGCCTTTGCTTTTTCCACTTCCCCTCCCATCACATGTGTTGGGATGTAAATACCACCCTAACAGTCCCTGTGACTTTTCGGCAAGAAGAGTAAACAATTTGGGGCAAAGATTGTGCGCGTGCGTGTGATTGGTACAATAGAGTCCCGCATCTGGGACACTAGGTGCTACCACAATTCAAATAATACACAAGCAGCAGCAGCTGCCCCAGGCCACTTGCAGGAGACACTGCTGCTACAGGGAAGCTATTCAGCATGCAAGGGCTTTTGTTTCTCTCTCTCTCTCTCTCTGACTGGTCTCAAGTGAGTGCAGAGAACTAGCAAGGGAGCAGAGATAGCTACCAAATGTCCTCCTCACTGCTGGATGTGTATACTGTGGCTCGGGAGAGTGGAAATGTGATCAAGCTGCTTCTTTGAAGCTGCCTACTCATTTTCCCACCTCCTGTCCCACTAACAGTTCATGAGGTGGACACGGTGCAGACAGATGTATGACCAAAACATGTCAGGTGTCAACCACCTGTCCACTGAGGTGAAGAGCAGGGAGCATTTGCCAACAACAACAGATTTGGTAAGAGGTCAGGCTAAACAATGAACAAATGTGAAGCTACTTAGAAGAAATGTCATCAGAAAGAAATGTTCATCATTCTGGGCAGGCCTCACGAATAAAGAGAAAGTAGAGCTGTGAATGACAATGAACGGAGACAAATAGCTGCCTGTGCTGGATTAAAGGATTTAAATTATCAGCTTGACGTATAATGAATGTGAAAACCCAGCGCTTAATTAAATGGCACATGATAGAATAACTTTGATAACTTAAGCAGTTTAAAGCATAACAAAGTATTTCTTAGCTTTAACAATTGTTTAGCAGTATCCCTCACCCCCAGGATGTTCACTAAGATGGTGTTCAATTAGCCTTGGTTCAGGCTTTGAAAGCAGATTATGAAATGAAAAAGTCACTCCGTATTTTGCAAACACCACTGGCAGAATCCTGGGAGTAATACACTTGTACTCACTAACCTGATGAAGGCCTCAGATGCTGCTGAGACACATGCTAGAGGGGGCTCTCAGGAGCCCCTTGTCAAAATTCTGCCCCCAAACGGAAGGGAGATTAGGGGCTGATATCCCTGCCAAGGACAGGGTTCAATCCCCAACTCCTTTGGGATTAGCGCTAGATCAGCCCTACCAAAGATGCTTGTATGAAGGATCACAGAAATGGGCTGGGAATGCAACATGCCGCTAAAGGCACGTTTTGCCCAGGTTTGCTCTTCCAGGACAGGAACTTCAGTCTCCTGCTTGTTGCTTTAGGAAAGAGATCAACAGGGGGAAAACTGTACTGGACAAGGGGTTAAACATGCTATGCTACTGCACATGGATAACAGCCTACATACACAGAATGTGCAGCAGAACAGACCCATCAGGATTAATCACAACTTCTTAGCCTGAGGAGCAGATCTAAATGATTCGTCTGCCTTTGAGTGTGGAGAGAACCAGAAGAGCTGAAGCACACTGAGTAACACAGGAGTCAGTCAGCAGCCATTCAGCAACAGCACAAGAGCAGCCACCATAACATGTCCCATTGTCACATGGTCTTACTGCTGCTGATCAAGGCCAGAACCGTGCATGGAGATGATGGGAACTCTGACAACGGCCCAATAAGAGGACCACTGGTGCAATCAAATCTAAGACTGGTTACATAAATGACACAACCCCCAAAGACAAAAATACTTACAGCTACTGCTATTCTTCCTAGTACGTGTTCTGGAATTTTTCTATAAACATCCAAAGAACCCCCTGTAGGGACAGACAGACAAAGTGTGATTAGTTAATATAAAACAAATACTACCCTACACTTAAGGGTTTTCTAGCCCTTTGATTATTAATAAAAACGCCATAAACGACATAACAGTAAGTGTCAGAAATAACTGATCTTAAATAATATTCATTCTTTGAATAAAATACAGGAGCTGGAACTCTCAACATCTCTTTTCTTCCTGTGTTATCTTTTAGTTTGCAAAGGTATTACTGAAGTCTTTTCAGAATACGTCCACATCGCAGGATAGAAAACATAAAATCACTTTATTCTAGGGAGCTGAACTACACAAGGTTTGGTGTACCTTAGTTTACTTCTCAATAATATAAAGACTTTGGCAGAATTGCAACAGATTACAAATTCAAAACCATCATTAGCACCTCGTCACAAAAAGCCAAGTACAACTGATGCTATCAACAACTCTTGGTATCTAGCACAGTGGAACACACCCCTGGAATCAACGTTCCTCTGCAGATCAAAAGGGACTGACTGTGCCTCAAAGTCACAGCCCTGAACTAAGGAATGTCTGGAGATGCAAAAAGGAGCTTCTGGGCACACAGAGAGAGTTTCTGCTAATATACTCCTTTATGGGGCACTATTTACTACTTCTCCACAGCTCAGTAGGCCAACCACTATACGTGCAGAAGGCGGGGAATGTCGGTTTCCTCTAGTTCCTTATAGCATGCCAGATACCCCCAGAAGATTAGGAAGAACAGTTTCCACTTGCCTACCTTTTATTAGATTATTTATACCAGAAATTCATGCTCGACTGAATTTTTTTTAAAAAAACCTATTTAAAAATATTAAAGT
Organism: Mesoclemmys tuberculata; assembly: GCA_007922155.1. Taxonomy (NCBI): domain Eukaryota; kingdom Metazoa; phylum Chordata; order Testudines; family Chelidae; genus Mesoclemmys; species Mesoclemmys tuberculata. The sequence goes on along the minus strand of ML675644.1, from coordinate 19,685,721 downwards.
TTGGTCAGGAAAAATTTAAAATTGAGGATGTAAAATAAATGAACAACATACACAGTGAGCCAGCTCTGATTTCCTGGCTTGTGAGGATGTAAATCAAAGCATAAAACAGATGCAAAGAGGGATTTTTGGAAGTGCTGCTCCCATCAAAGTCAATGGGGTTTTACCAAAGACCCCAGCTTGAACAGAGCTAGCTTATGGTTTAATTAAAAATAATAATAGACATTTTGTAATGCAGGAGTCCACAGAACAATCACAGGATCTTAGTCCATTCTGGACTCCTGTTCCATTCTGCAACCGTTAGTCATGTGAGTAATGGTTACTCCAATGAGCTGCTCCATTTTTTCATGTTCTCCATCTTTGGAAATATAGTATATGTACCAATCTCCACTAACATTGCTCTGACTATGTTATTTCCTGAAGGAGACAAGGTGGGCGATATCTTATATTATATAAGATTACTATACAATATACATATACACACACACACACACACACACACACACACACACACACACACACTATCTTGTACTAATGGACCAATTTCTGTTGGTGAGAGAGACAGGCTTTAAAGCTACACAGAGTGGGTCAGCTCAAAAGTTCATCTCTCTCCCCAACAGAAATTGGTCCAACAAAAGATATTCCCTCACCCATCTTGTCTCTCTAATATCCTGGGACCAACACAGCTACATAATTTTCTTCAAATCGTTTTAATTGCTGTATTAAGCTTCGTTTTAAATGTAGAGTGCCTATGTTCCAGGCAGTAGGTGGGACTTAAATTTTTCAGGTGAATTTTGGCGGGCTCTGACGCAGTGTGATAAAAGATAGCACAGTATGACAAAAGTCTACTGAACGTCGCAGAAAGTCAAGTGCCAGGACAGGCAGGCAACCAGCCACGGCTTGAACTGGACCAGGCACAGGTTGGAGCTGCAACAGTGGAGGGAGCCGTATGGCAGAACTGCCAGACAGCAGGGAGCATCCCCAAGAACTTAGTGATGTTGAGAGGTCTGGAGTGCCTGTTTTCATTAGACTCCTATATACCTGCCTTGGGTTATACCCTTTCTTGTGGACTGGCTGGACCCTTACGACCCACAGGGAAATATCTCAAATGACACATCAGGCTCAGAGCACCCAAAAAACTTCAGCTTGGGGGTGACGCATGAGGGTCAGCACACTTGACACAGAGAGAAGACTGCTCCCAGGCTCAGGCCATTCTTGTTCATGACCTTACTGTGCAGCGTATATTCATCTCTGCTCAAAAAGCATCTATTTTCACACACTAGCAGCCAAGTCTTGTGCTTAAAAAGTGAATCGTTTGACTCTAGCCAGCGAACAGTGGAAGAAATCCAAGAACCGACCTTAGAACACCCAGACACTTTTTTTCAGCAAACAGGGGACTAAAAGTGTGGTCAATGTTCAAAAACGGGAGCCTAAAACTAGGCTACTAAACCCACCTAAACAAACATGGCCTGATCTTTAAAGGTGCTGAAAACTTGCAGCTTCCATCATCTTCAATGGGATTTGTGGGTACTCTGCATTTCCAAAGAGAAGACAGCAATAATAAAAAAAAAAAACCCAACAATGTATTTCACCATCTTTATTTACTAAAAGAGCATTTTTATTACAGATGTAAAAGCGAGAAGACACATAATCCTCATTTTATGTTCCCATTGATCTTTAAGATCAATTGGCAGGTGCCAGGATGAGGCAGGTCAAGCAGTTCAAGCTCTGTACTTCAGCGTCTGTAGACCATGATTCATGTAGTTGTCTTTGCTTTCCAGTTTACCAGAGGAGAACTAATATAGTACTACTCTGTGTGCTTACTCTGCATCTCCTAAGAACATAAGTATCCTCAAACACATCGATGTAAGGCGCTGAGTAACCTTAGAGATCCATCTGTGATGAGCTACTCCACAAAGGAGGTACTTTTCCACACAGCCATCCATGGAATTCACTGCCATGGGACACTTTTCTCACACACACAGTTCAATGGGATTTTTTAAGTGGAGACTGGATACACACCACCTTTATAAACAACTACTCCAAGAGAGGGAGACTAGAGAAAAAGGGTCTCTAGGGGTTAAAGAGTGTCATGCTTAAGGGCTATTCACTTGCAAGGGTTAGGAGGTAAATGTTTCCATCTTCACCTTTAGCCACACACATCCATAAGAAAGTTCTGAACAAAAGCATGGACTAAGTCCCATTATGTGGATTTTGTTCTTCCTTTACATTTTTGTTTATAGATCATTGTCAGAAGGAGTGCACTGCATTAGGTGGACCAGAGTTCTTCTCCAGTATGATTCCAAGTAGCTTTTGCATGGTCAGTAAATACCAGTGTTGGGCAACATTACTGAAAGAGGCATATGTTAAAAGGGTTAACCGTTCCCATTTTAAGAATTTAGAACAGCAAACATTTATGAACATGTACTTCTGTCATTTTTTAAATTGCATTTGAATTTCCTGAGCACTCATAGACCTTGATCTTTAGACTGTACGTAGATGCACACTGTAGCATTTTCAAATATTTCCCTACTTCGGGTGCCCATCACATAACATGCGCATGTAAATATCAATTTGTACACAAGTTTCCAGCAGCGTGTGCTCAACCCCTGAGTACAGAGATGAAGCACAAATATTGAAAATCAGACCAGTTGGCAGTATTTATATAGTACAATGAACTTCACATCTGGGTTTTGCTGAACGAATATATATTTCTTTTAATTAAACTTGGTATTTACACGAGACCAGAGCCACAACTCATCTATGTAAATGGGTTGCAGTGAACTTCAGTTTCCACAAAGGGAAGAGGAAAAAGAATGAAGGATCATATGTAGATTGTAAAATATATTATTCTGAGCAGAAATATATAAAAAATTCTTAAAGACTTTATTTGCGGTCCTCAGTGGAAGAAAGAATAGAAGGTAACCAGCAATGATTGTTGATACACATCTGATTTATGTAAACTTCCCATGAGAGACACATCTTTGTATGACTATATTATAAACTATTTGCAAGACTTCTGTTTCTTCATATCCAACACAACTGAACCTTAGTAAAAAACCTGGCTATACCAGAAAATGCTGGCTCATGAGAAATTCATAGGGCATCATGAATTGTTGCTTCAGCAACGTAATGACAACACAAAACTAAGACTCAAATGCTGGAAAATGTTTGAGTTCTGATGCACAGACACTGGAAGACTGCACCTGTCATTCAAGAGAGAGACTCAGACTTGATAGACAGAGGATAGCAATGATTACAAATCACTTTAATAAGACTACTCTGCCTGTCTAAGTGCCTTTTATCCAAGGATCTCAAAGCACAAAATTTCAATGTAAAAGTGCTAATAAATCTCCAGAATGACATTAGCAACAAATCATAGGGAAGGGAATACTATGGGCCTGAAAGAGATTCATACTGGGAGAAATAAGGGTACACTTCCAAGGAAACTTACTGCTGCAAACCTAAACAGCTGTGTTGGAAAATAATTCGTTATCTTGCAATTAAGAACCAATTTTCATTGAAAACACACAGGACATTGGGTTAATAGATTTCTTTAAAAGAAAATCTGTTTTGGCTATGGAAACATTAAAAGAAAAGAACAGCTGTTTTGTCAGTGAAGACAGATTGTATGGAAGAATCAAATATCAAACCACAGATTAAACTAGCATTTATTTCTGTTCTATTTAAATTTTCAATAAAAGTAAATGAAATTACATTCAGGAAAATATCATGTATAATGAAATATTTAATGTGAAGTAGTAGTTCGAACATCCTTTTTTAAATGATCATATAACCTATACACAGGAAGTATATATCTTTAAATATTTTATCGATTACATTATTTTACAATTAAGTGTACACAAAATACTTAACTCACCATCCATGAATTCGGTACATAGTGAAATTCTGTTTTCTACAAAAAAAGCGCCATAAAATCCTATGATGTAAGATGAGTCACACTGTAAAAAGAAAAAAGAAGCCTATTCAAAAAATGCCTCTGCATCATGACTACAGACAAATAGAATTAAAAATGAGTGTTATAAAAAGAATACCTTATAAAGAATTTCTAATTCCGACATAATCTGCTTTTGGAGTTCCAGTGTAATATCTAAAGGTATGAGCTAAAAATACAAACATTAGAAACATTATCTGTTCTGAAATATAATACAAGTAAATGATTTAAAATTAAAATCAACAGCATATACTGATGGTCTAAAGGTGTAAGAGAATGTGGGAGCCAGAAATAGCAGTGAAAGGAAACTGAAGGTCAAAGGACAGAATAATTACTTTTAAAAGTTAGTTCCAGGTTACAGTGACTAAGTTATACAGCCTACTTTGGCCAGAGAAGTTCCCTAAGGAGGAGGAGGAATAATTTACCCTGACAATACTAGGCAGCACCACCTAGCGCTTTGCACTTCTAAATGTATATTTAACTGAAGCATCTTACAAGACTTTGACATATATTCAACCACACCTGAAAGATACAATTTACAGATGGGGGAGCTGGAGCACAGAAACACAAGGTCAATCCAGTCTGTGGTAGGTTCATAGACAGAACTCAGGTCAAGTGTCTTCCAGCCCTAGCGTGAGCACTTCTCAACTCCTAATGGCCATAAAACACCGAAAACTCTGGGACCCTGATAAGCTTTGCAGAATGTAGTCATGATGCTTTTCACATTCTAAGCAAGTGCTCCAGCACAAGTCAGTGTGGATACCACTGTAGGAACGTATGTGCCCCATGCATGTAAGGCTCAAACATTTTGAATAGCAGCATATGTCGGGGGCCATGCATGTGTCCTGTGCCTTCTTGTGCTCTGATAAGAATAAAGGGCAGTGACGCCCCCTCAGGTCCCTCACAGTTTAAAGACCATGCTGCTGAGGACTCTAAAAGGCAGGGACGGAGGACAGTTCATGGGATCTGCACTGGCTACATCATCTCAAAGAAGCCACAGTTGCTGTAGGATGTGTAACCACCGTCTCTTCTTCAAGCATGTGTCAGTGTGGATCCCATTGTACAGGACTGGCAAACAGCATCCCTTCTGGACCATGAGAATGAGGAGCGCCAGCTGTATTAGTCAGTCAGTGATTGAAGTACAGCTCTCCCGACTCTGGAATCAGCACTAGCCACCACAGCAAGAGCGTCATGTTTGACAAATGTCAGTGGGTTGCTCTGCTTTGCTGCTTTGCAAATCTCAGATGCTGGTAAGTTTCCGAAGCAGGCCAAAGACACGACATATACCCTGGTGGAGCACATCCTGATGTCTCGCCAGCTATCTGATACCAGAAGGAGATGCACTAAGTGGTCCACTTTGAGATTTTCTCTGCTGAGATGGTTTGGCTTTTCAACCAGCCGGATACAGCCAAAAAGACATGAGGAGACAGACTAACTGGTTTGGTCTTGTGATAATAGAGCAAGGCTCTGGAAATGTCCAATGCAGCTTCTTCTCTTCTGGCATTGAGTGTGGCTTCGGGAAGAAAACTGGAAGAAATCGACTGCTTCAGGTGAACTCCAAGACCACTTTAGGAATGAACTTAGGGTATCGTCTCAGAACCATCTTGTCGCAGTGAAAGGATGCGTAGGATGTATAGGGAGGTCTGGCAATAAGGGCCTGGAGTTTGCAGACCCTCCACACTGAGGGAATGCCAGCCAGAAAGACTGTCATAACGGGAAAGTGACAAATCAAACAATCCAAAAGTGTCTCAAACAGAGGCTCCATGAATGTTAGGAGGACAATACTGAGATTCCATGTAGAAGGCAGGTCTCTAACAGGCGGGTAAGTAAGCAGGAAGTCCTTGAGGAATCTCAATCTGTTGGATGTGAGAAGATGAGTACCACTGTCTTGGAACCTGGAAAACCGAAATAGTGGCAAGATGGGATTTGCAAGGACTAAGTGCTAATGCAGCTTGTTTCAAGTGCAGCTTGTAGTTGTGGATCTTGGGTATCAGAGCCTCAGCTGGCTCCAGATTATGTTGGAGTGCTCATAAGGAGATCCATTTCCATTTGGGAAGGACTAGGTCTTTAATGGATGGCTTTTTGCTCTGTGTGAGAATTTCTTGACTCTGTCGAGAACAATCTGTCAGCAGTGTTCAATCAGCCAACATCCACACCCTCAGGTGCATGGTTGGAGTGCAATATCAGGTTCTGAGATATTACACCTGGGCAGAATGGGAGATGGATGGCAGACTGAATAAACGTGCAAGAGATCAGAGCCAAAATCGCCTCAGCCAGAAGGGAGCTCTTAGGATCAACTGTCTGACTTTGGATATCATTTTGGAGAACAGGGGAAATCAGGGGAAAGATGCACAGGAGTCCTGGTGATCACCATCGCAGGAAAGCATTTGGCATAAAGTTCCAGTTCATGCCTCCTCTGGAAGAGATGTTTAGCACCTGCTAACATCCTTTTTGGCAAACAATTTCATCATGGGAATTGGGCCAAATATGGGCACTCTGATGGACATCATCAGCAGAGCTCTTGTGGTTGTTTACCGTGCTTGAAAAGTCTGCCAGGTTATCGCTGGAAGAAGTAGAGCCAATAGTATTACACACAGTGAGGACACCAAGTCCATAGCTTGGTGGCATAAAGAGGATAAGCGAATGACTCCTTGTTTGTTTATGCATTGCACTGAGGGCGTGTTCTCTGTCCAGTTCTATGACCTGGAGCCCTGAAGAACAGGCAGGAATACCATGTCGGCCACTGAATGATCCTGAGCCCCAGGACATTCAGATGCTACTTCAAATCGTCTTGAGATCAGGTGATCCTAAGACCAGGTCCAATTATGATCCAGATGGGCACCCTAACCAGTCCCTGAAGTGTCTATGATGCGTATCATCATCAGAGAGTGGTGTCGAGAATGAAAGTCCCTTCTGATGTGCTTTGGGTCCAACCATCAAGTGTGGCCCTGCAGGACCTGGGGCAACACCCCAGACAAAATGTCTCCAACTCTGAGTCACTTAAAATTATGAAAAAAACCAACCCTGGTATCAGTTTGACACAAATACATTTTTCAGAACTGCCAACGAACTCAAAAAGTCAGTCATTCACCCAACTTTTGTTGATGTTGCTTCTCTACCCATTTTTTCAGTGAGCGTTACTGTGGTTGTCATCTGACAACATGGCCCTAGACCAGTCCAACTGTCCCCCATTCATGGGAAGAATGATTCTGGGTGCCCCAGGAGCTGTCAAAAGGCTTGTAAGATTGCTCTGATGCAAGATATGACGTCCCTATTGCTAGAGCCTTAGCAATTCTCATAAGGAGCTCTTGGGATGACTGGAAGTCATCTGGCGCCAGTTACAGTGCCAAAGACATAGCCTCCTTGGTCAATGAAGATGACTGGTTCTTTGATAGTAAAACAGGAAGCTGCTGTTGTTGTTCTGCCCCCAGGTGTGGATTTTCCTGGAGTCTGGCATAGGTGGCCTGTCCACAGAAGCTATTGAAGAGAGTGATCTCTTCCTCTTCTTGGAATGCAATGGAGACCGGCTCCTAGAGGTCTGGGATGGCAGACCCCAGTAAGCCCCAAAGGGACACAGCAGCATGCTGTAGGCACATGGCTGAATTGGTATTGGTCAGTGCGATACCATTCCTGACAAGATGACAACTGAGCCCTGTAAGGAGAGCGAAGAAGGTCTTCCTGTGAGATTGGCCACTGATCTCAGAGGAGAAAATTCTCTGTCTGAAGGTGGCAAGAACATATGCCCTGGAAACTGAAAGGATGAGTAGACCTCCTTTAGGGGCAGCACTGAGGCATACATCACACTCTGTACCAGAGTTTTTAACAGTAGTTTTTACTGTTAACAGTAGTGCCAGTGACGGCCCTGGTTCGTCCAGAGACACATCTTCAGCTGTAGGAATTGACCCCAAGGAGTTCCTTGCTGGATACAGGTCAGTGCCTGAGGAGTCCTCCTCTGTGCTACAAGCTGCTCATCACCAGCCCTTGACACCCATCTTTATCCTTGCGTGGTCAGTCTTTATGGAAAGACGATGAGTTTTGCCTGGAGTGCCTGACTCCGTGTTTAGAACAGTCTGGCTCATGCCAGAATTTGGTACTGGTGGTGTCCACAGCACTGGTGGAGTCAGCTTCAGTGCCAGAGGTGTGTGTCACTGCCAGGTCTTTTTCTCAGTGCTGCCTTCTCTGTGTTGATCTTCGGAGTTGCTTGACAAAGCTGGCTTGTTCACTATCAGCACTCTGGAGCTGTCTCTTCAGGACCTGAAGAAACCTTCAAAACCTGCTCCAGGAAATGAAGCTTCAGTCAGATGTCTCACAGCTGATGCATTCCTGGAGCGAATGAAAGACACTGTATATGCTCAGTGTTCAGGACTCTCCTAAGCAGAAGAGGCACTGCTGTGTCCATCTTTCAATGAAATTAGTTCATCGCAGGAGGGGCATGGCTTGAGACCCACAAGTTTCAAATCTGCCATGTAAAGCGGGTCTGACCTGTGAACACTCAGCCCAGATGGACTGATATCATTCAAGGAAGTCACATGTCAATGGATCAGAAGAATCCTGGAGGTTTGACTGAAGATTTTGAGAAATTTAGCCAAATCTAGGAACTCATGGGTCACACCAGCTTCTTTCTTGCCACCATAGGCAGTAAGAGGGAACCAAAGGCAGGTCCTGGCCAACACAGGGCGATTGTTAACGCCCTTGTATAGGAGGACGAGGAGGCACAGGGCACATGCACAGCCTTAAAAGACACAGCTATTCAGAAGACTTTATCTTGTGCGGGTGTGCACCTAAAGTGGAATCCACCCTGTGGGCTTGTCTACACTGTGTGCTCTGGAGTGACTGATGCAGTGGGATCTATTGAGTAGATCAGGTAGACCTGCTCAGTCGATGGGAGATGAACTCTCCGGTTGACGCCATTAGTCCATCTCCCTGAAAGCAGTAAGGCTGCGTCGATGGGAAGGTGTCTCATCGACGCAGCACGCTGTAGACACCATGGTACGTCAGTGTAAGCACATCAATGGGAGATGTGCATGCTATGAAACGTAGTGTGCGTATCTCCTGTCAACCGCTGGTGGTAGTGTAGAACAGCCCTGACACATACTTGAAGAAAATATGAATTTACATCAGTCACCAAGCTTATGTGTGGAGTAACAGCCTAATAGGTGTAAATGTCAAGCTTTCCTGGCTCTTGCAAGTTCATTGATAAGTGTATTCTTGGATGGTTTTGGAACTAGGTTTGGTCAGGAATTTAAGTAAAATCATGAAAATATGTATTAAGTTTAAAGCTGAAGATATTTGAGAATGACTGGATATGGCAGATGTTAACACAACCATTATATCTTCCTGAATCCTTCATTTAAAGACCATCAATACATTTGAATAATAATAATAATGGAAATTTTGAATAAGCAGCAGAAGCTAAGGAGTGGCTTTAAGGTTCTCTGTTTTCAAACAATGCATTCAGCATCAATGGAATGGAAGCACTGAAAGGCATACACCCATTTACGACCCATGTGGGTCCAACCAGGTTGAAGATTTGCCACACTAGTTACTATTTTGTAACTTTTATTAGCACTGGAGAAGTAAAAAGCTACCTTCAAACTTAGCACAGTAAACTTTTGCACCACTGGTTCAAAAATAAAATTATTTATTATGTAACATTAACAGATGAGTTATATAAGTAGTTGCTCTATTTGCCTCAGCGGTGGTAAAAACAAGGAAAAAATTTGTATGAAGTTAACTTTCTTTGTGGCCTAAATGGTTAAACATATTCTTAGCTTTTGTAATTTCATTTTGTTTATTATTTTATAGGGTGTTTTAAATGTGTAATTTGAATTCAGGAGAAGAGTTGAACCTGTATTTTTTTTCTTTTGTATTGTGATGATTTAAATAAATTGCACTAATTTTGTTAAGTGTTATAATTAATTACTAAGACAATACACTAATAAATTGAAATTGACTGACACTAAATGCATGGTGTTAGTCTTAGTCTTAATTTCCCCACCCATATGCTGTTTTACAGTAGGAGCTATAGAGCAAAGGCAGTACTTTTGCAGAAGTAACAGAACACAAATTGTGTTGCATATACTGTTGATGAAACAAAATAAGAAAAGAGACCATTTCCAAACATACATTTTACAGTATTGATGTCCGTCTAAAAGAAAAAAGCATAACCCATTTCTATCAAGAGTTTGCTTTAGGGTTGTTTATAAAAGCTCTCACTAAACTAAATTATAACTGTAATGTAAGGCTGCCAAGAAACATTTAACACACTTTTCTAGATCAATAATCATTTGTCAGCAATATTCACTTACATTTTTCAGTCCGGAAAACTTAAAATAATTTGCTGGAATACTGTACAAGTTTTACCCATTAACATGTTAATTTAGGTTAATCCTACTTCAAATATATAAGGATAAATTTTCTTTTTCTAAATCCTACTGACAATAAAAAGTCTCTCTGCTCTCTTCATTGAAGCTTTCACTGACCTGAACACTGAATAGTTAGCATAGTCGGTGTCAAATACAGCACCAGGATCGAATCAGCCAAGACCTTGCATGAAGAACGGTCTCCCACTGTTTTGAATTAAACTATAATTACATACAGACTCAGTGTTCTAATGTTAAAGATGACCTGCAAAGGGATTAACCTACAACTTCTGTATGTGCTTCATCCCCAGGTACTCCTAACAAAAAAATGAAGACTAATTTTTTTTCTTTTAGGTTCCCCAAAGTCACATGCCAGCTCTGCTGTGCCAGCCCAGACTGCATCGCCAAGAAGCCCCAAATTAGGCAGACAATGCATAGGGGCCACAGTGAATGTTGCATTTTCCACATTATTAGAGAGGACACTGCTAATTATATCTCAACATGGATAACTGGCTCTAATGACCAGCAGGGAGCTGGAGCTGGCTGACCTGACTTTAGAAAAACTAGAAAGGATGCATGTTTAACAGTAATTGATCAGTTGAATAACCCCATGTTATTTAGGGCTTTCAGCACTGTAACTGGGCCAAAAAGGAAAAAAAAATCTTGCAAGTCCTCCCCTAAATCTGAACCAGGTTTCTCTGTCTGTGCTCATACTCCTTGTGTGTACTGTTTCCTTGCAAAAACTCGGTTTTGCTTGCAGACAGTAAATTTCAAGGTGGAAAAGATCTATGTGGGATGAGGCAGTGCTTAACATACCAAGAGGACATAATTCTCCAAGCCCACTACTACTTCTCAGGGTCTGGCAGGAAGCTTCGTAACTTCAATGCACACAGCATGAATCTGCTAAAAAAATGACACAAACTCTGCACACAGCCAATAAACCTTGCAGCATCTCTGAAAGAGCCTGTGTGGCAAAGAAAGGAAAAATCGTGATCTGCTCCTGGACATACTGAGAGGCTAAATTCATCAAGCATAAATTAACTCGCTGTGAATTTACTCAGCACCCTTAAGCACACATGGGAGCAGAACAGTTAAACTGATTTCAAGGAAACAGTTGCTGGTCAATCCTTAACATATGGCAGAGTTGGCATTTTCCTGGGGAAAACTAGTTTAGAACAGGTTGCTGGTAAATATCAACTTAAAACTGGTTTAAACTGGGCAACAAAATGGCAGGTGAAATTCAATGATGGGGTCTACATTAGCTGTTACCACTCAAAAAAGAGATCTGGGAGTCACTGTGGGTAGTTCTCTGAAAATATTCACTCCCTGTGCAGAAGCAGTCAGAAAAGCTAACAAAATGTTGTGAATCATTAGGAAAGGAATAGATAAGAAGACAGAAAATAGCATATTGCCTCTTTATAAATCCATGGCATGCCCACATCTTGAATACTGTGTGCAGATTTGGTCATCCCAGCTCAAAAAAGATATATTGGAATTGCAAAAGACACAGAAAAGGGCATCTAAAACAATTAGGGGTAGGGGAAAGCCTCCATGTGAGGAGAGATTAATAGGACTGAGCCTTTTCAGCTTGGAAAAGAGACAACTAAGGGGATAGAAGTCTAAAATCATGACTGGTGTGGAGAAAGTAAATAAGGAAGTGTTATTTACTCCTTCTAATAACACAAGAACTAGGGGTCACCAAATTAATAGGCACTGGGTTTAAAAGGAACAAAAGGAAATATTTCTTCACACAACACAGTCAACTATGCAACTCCTTGCCAGAGGATGCTGTGAAGACCAAGACTATAACGGGGTTCAAAAAAGAACTGGATAAGTTCATAGAGGATAGGTCCCATCAATGGCTATTAGCCAGGATAGGCTGGGATTGCTGTTTGCCACAGGCTGGTAATGGCTGGCGGGATGGATCACTTGATGATGACCTGTTCTATTCACTCCCTCTGAAGCACGTGGCATTGGCCACTGTCGGAAGACAGGATACTGGGCTAGATGGACGATTGGTCTGACCCAGAATGGCCATTCTTGTGTTCTAAAGAATGGCATCAGCACCTACCAAGTTCATGAAGCATAGAAAGAATCTTTTCAACTTTTGGATACATCCATTCAGAATCCAATGAATCCACTCAGAAGTGTCTGACACAATTGTGGCTCTCCGAAAATTAGCAGAGATGCTGATCCACAAATGGGGCTAAAAAGGAGAATTCTAGGAGGGGGCATGACTGACTGCTATTTAATGGCATTCCGATAATGCTTAACAACAGAGGGTGTCAGCAGCTCGTCAATATTAATAATTTTTGCCTCACATCACTCTGTGATAGGGAAGTGGTAGTATTCCCATTGTACAGATGAGAAGCTGAGGCACAGAGGGGCTCTATGAACATAAACACATGGAAAGGAACTGGAGTACTGAGTTCAGGAAGCAGGATCCAAGAAACAAACAGGAACAGAGAAAAATAAGCAGGAAGGCAACATATGCAAGCACAGACACACACACACACAGAGCCTGGAGCCCAAGCTCTGGGGCCCTGGGACGGGGGAGGGTCCCATAGTCCTAACGTCTACACTGCAATTTTACAGCCCCACAGATTGAGCCAGTTTACATGAACCAGCCATGGGTGTTCAGCTGCAGCGTAGACATATCCTAAGTGACTTACTTATCGTCACAACAGCTCACAACAGCTACTCCCTTGAACCCAGATCTCTTGTCTACCAGTCCTGAACCCTGAATCACAACATGCTTCTTTCCCTCCAGACGGAATGACAGAATGCCACAACCATGACAGTAGTATTAAGAATATCAATTTCTCTGCTTAAAATAAAGCAATCTATAAACATGCTAAGCTTCTTAAAACATCTGAGAATTTGAATACTTAACATTTCAAGTGGGAAGGGTTAAATCTAAAAGAAAATACCTGGGCATATTTCCTCTGCTCTCCACTACACCTCCAGGACAAATAAGGATGAGTTGTCAAGTTAAATACAAGCAGTCAAGTGACTGAATTATAATTTACTCTGTGCTCAATTTAAATTAGTGTGAGGCTATTAAAATATCCAGTATAAATACGGCAATTCATCACAAGCTGTCATGGATGACTTCATCTATTTGCTGGAGTGGCATACGTTCCACTAAAGGGAACGAGAACAAAATCACAGGTCAAATTAAGCCGCTATTCTGTTTTAATTCACTTATTTAATCTGTGGCGACATAATTGTCTTTTACAGTATGTACAACTCAAAGGAAATTTGGGAGTATTATAGTCAGTATACAAATGATTAATCAAATGGTCCATTTAAATGCTAGTTTTAGAGCAGCAGAAACTAAAGCAGCTGAAGAATGGCAATCAGCCACAGTAAACACAATGCTAGGATTTTTCATCCTCTCCTAGATGGCTTTTTCCCCCAATTAGAAAAGAAGTGATATTAGGAAATCTATAACATCCTCCATGCATTATCTAGCAAAAAAGTTTTTATGGAAGACTCTAGTGCTATAGAGGGCTTTGATCTACAACTCACATAATAGTATTTTTTTCTGCTCAATCTACTTGCAATTTTCAAGTCTATCTACTTGCAGAAAGCATGTAATCAATAGGTTTTACAAGCGTTAACCTGAGTTGTCAAATCATTATGTAGTATTTACATTAATACAAATTTACTCATCTAAAAATAATTTGACACTTTTGTAGCCCCTTCCAATCACAGAGATCATAGTGTCCTGTATTATTCATCTGCTTCACACTGATCAATCCTCACAACATTTTCATCAGGATATAGGTCCCTCATATTTTAGATGGGGAAACTGAGTAGCTCGAAACTGAGACTTGCTCAAGGTGACAGAGCCAATTAGTGATATGTAGGCTTCCTAATTCCTAGTTTTGTGACCACGATGTTATAAACACAACGATATGCATGTCACATAATGTAATTTTTGAAAGGACACAGAACACAAACATTTAAATTAATATTGATATAGACATTCAAAGTAACAACATTTAGTAATCAAAATCCAGGTTAACAAGCCAACCAGATACTAACTAACCCTTGGGGACTGGTCAAATCCTTTGGGCTTGAGGGAAATAACAAGGTGGGGTTGTTTGGAGGGAGAAGTTTTCTTGCAAATGAAAGGTGAGTGATCAGTCTCTCTTGTATATAGTTAATCCTAACAAGCCCATCTCTCCTCCTCCAAGACCTGTGTCCTCACTTGCTCCACCATCTCCTGCAGATAATTTCTGACAGTTCCCATGTTGGGATGGTGGTAACATGCTTCAGGTGATCAGGCTGTGGGGCAAAGAAGCCTGAGTAGTTTTGTACCGGAGCTGAGATGGAAGGAGGCTCTCTGTATGAGGCGTAGAAGATCTCCCCCTCACATGAGCAGAGGAAGTAGGAGCATGGGAAGAGAAAGGGCAGAGTTTAACAGGTGAAGATATTAGCCTTTAAAAAGAGAAAACATCTTGGGGAAGAACATTTGTGGCTCCAGATTTTAAAAATAAATCTTTCCCTGTTAAAATTCTTGTTCAGAATTACTTACATAAAATGATCCCTTGTTTGTTTTTTGTGACTATGGTGAATTCTTGTCTTTTTCCATTTGATTTCACAGATTTTATCAATGACAAACACAATATTTGAAAATGTTAACACCCACACACCCATCCACCCACCACTGCTTGCTCAATGTGTGTGCAAGATCTGTTGAGTTCATCCTTCTCTGAGTTCCATGTCCTGGGCTCTCATTCAGAGATTCATTAGACTTCAAACATTTCCTGCATTCAGAGAGCTAGCTGAGAAAGGGATTCAGCAGCAAACATTTGCTTTTCTCAGATGCATAGGAATTTTAAATGGGTCAAATTGAAATACATAATTATGTATTTAATCAATTTTATGTGAAATACAAAAGGATTTTATATGCCTCGTAGAAAAAGTCAGAGGCACAGCTGGAAAATTTTATTTTATTAAAATATACACGATTGAAAGTACTGAAAAACAGAGCCCAACCCTGAAAGCCCTCCCATGCATGGAAGACCCCACTAAAGTCAGTTTCAGTTCCCTATATAAAGTCTTATGGCTCAGGACTGTAACTAGCTCAGGCCCCATAACTATGTAACTATTTACTACAATTGAATTCACACAAGAAATCTGGGGCAATGTTGCTTTCAGAAGCTAGGCTGCTAATACACGCTCCTCCTGGCAAAAAAAATTCAACACAACTCAGTGATGTTAGAAAAAAATGTTGGTTAGATATATGATGGGAGAAAAGACAGACATAACGAAAACCTTAACTGTACATAAATTCCTAAGTAATTATCCCATACATTAATTAAAGTAGGCTTTTTCTTTTTTAGTTACCTATTTAAGTTCCCAAACCATTAACAAACACTAAAATCCACATGTCTTCCTACACTTGCTGGACTGTTTTAAGTTTTAGTGGTCTCACTAACAGATGGGGAAAATAGCCAAAAATCTATGCTTAGCTCTTGGCAGATACCTAAAAGAGGAACTTATTTTAAAATATTTTGTTTTAAAATATAAATTGTATTTGTTATTCAACTCTACATATGCTGAATTGGTGCAGAAAGAAATTTCATTAATTTGTTAACCAAAGCTTTCAGTCAAACTTCCATCTGGATAGTCTTAATAAATAATAATATTTCAATAGCAACTTTCAGTGGAAGATCCAAAAATGCTGACAAGAAGCAATCTACCCAGCTGGATAAAAATTATCAAAGGAAAATTTAGGAAGAATATGAAGAAAATTTTCAGAACAGCAAGATCTCTTAGCAAGCAGAATAATCTCCCAAGGGAAATAATAATCTCACAAAGCACTTGAGAATATATGTTAGGAAATGCTTCTGTACAAGCAGAGGAACAAACAGGGTGACCTAATATTTATTTCTGCAATTCTAATATTCAGATAGTAAAGCAGAATCATTGTCAACTGGTTTTTATCCCTATGGCACACACCACAGCTATTCTCAGACTTACCCTAAATGGGAAAAAATTGTAGTGGTGCCTGCAGTACAATGCAGAATAAACCTGCAGCTACCACTATGTGAAACCTGGACACTGAGAGCTCTGTAGTCATCCTGACTTGTCAGATTATGCAGTGTGGTTTCCCCACATACGCACTCTGGCTTTTTAACGCAATAAAGCAAATTAAGGTCTAATAATCATAAAAGGGAGAGGAAAGAAACCAAAGGTCAAGATTCAACAAAAACAAAAAACCAAAAGCTGAAAATTACTACAGTATCTTACCTTTACTGCCAGTATTTTTCCACTAGGGACATGATACGCTCTGCATGAGGGGAAAAAAATTAAATAACTTGAGATCATGTAAAATTACCTTTATACATATATGCAACCTGTATATGCTAATTTCACAAAATAATTAATTACTGAACAAACATTTTTACTGGAAACCAGTTTTCCATATAATATTTCCAAACAGCAAAAGTATTTGAAGGTTTCTATGTCTAAAAACAACTGATCAGAAAATTGAATTTACACACAATAAAACTTTTTAGCTGATCCAACAGTTTCCACATTATGTTTATGCATGTTTTGTAGACAGGCACATACATAAGGGAATTTTATACTGCATAATAGCATGGATATGGAAGCATATGAACTGACTTGCCTTCAGAGTTTCTTCCAGAATAAGGCAAACATGACACAAACCCTATACATATTCTTCATATAAAATAAGCTTTGTAGCACAAGCTAATCCTCTCTAGTCCTGAGGGTATTTTGAGAGTTAAGACAACAGTACAGTTAAAGTGAAAAACCCATTGTTCCTAGTAATCAAATACTCACTAACAGAATATTAGTTAGTGAAATCAGCATTCTACATCTAAATCTATAGTGTGATTAATACATGTATTACAACAACACATCTCAACCTTAATGTCGATGTGTTCTTGAAACAAATTTGCATAGCAATCCAAGTGCAGTTTTTGTCACTTTGTCTCACAGAATATTTATAATTGGCTGTTGTAAAATGAATAATATAATCCTCACCATATCACTCCAAGAAACTAAAGAAAAATGAGAAAAAATTCTACATATACATTTTGTATATAAACAAAACCACTGAAGTTCTTCTTTATTTTTACTGTCTAGTCCTGATTTATTGTCTTATGTACAATATTATCATATATGTGACATGAAATTTAATGATTTACAATATTTTAGCACTATATAACATTAGTAATTATCACTGAAGAAAAACTAATAGTTTTGTTCCCATGTAAAATTATACATAATACAAGAAAAGAATATCATTTGTGCTTACTTATATTTTTAATTGTTTGTATAATTTCTGTTAATGGCTCAAGCGCTTAAAAAGATCATTTAAAAATATCTTAGTGGGATATTTATGGGATATTGATAAATGTGTGAATGGCATAAACTTATAGAGACTGACAATATTTTACATAGTGTGTATCAAAGCCAGTTTTATTTTAATGTCACTATAAGGTGCTATAGGAATGTCAGATGTAGAAATAACTGAGAGACTACAGTTGAATGTATAGTCAATGAGTCAGGTGGAGTAAATACTATTCTGTAACTATGGATGAACCAACAGCAGCAAAACATTTTGACTTTAAGATCAGCAGAAATGATAAGAAAATGAACAGGTTGCGAGAGCATGCTTAACGTCTGTTAGTTTAATATGTACTGTGCTGGACAGTTAGGCAACTTAATTAGCTTGTCAAGAAAGCTGATCTTTTTTCCATAGGAGAGGTCTACTGTTTCCAAGTGAATTAAAAGGGTAGACTTGATTATTTAATTATGATGCACGCTAATTCATCCGTGGAAGTTTGGGTTGAATTTCCAGCGAAGGGCAGATACCTGGTTTGGTTTACAGAGCATTGACAGTAGCAATTTAACATTTAATTATCACTGAGAAGTGGATCACAAAGGGGACACATACCCATGGGTACAGTGTGTCCCTTGACTTTGCAAATGGCATGCTACCTGGGAGAAAGGGAATTTGTTTACTTCAGACTGATATGGCATCTCAATTGTCTTGACCTTCCTCAACACAATAACTGTAAAGTGATTAATGAAGTCTGAATAGGAGCTTTGGTTACTCCAAAAGACAATGGTACACCTTGGCAGTGTCTTAATTAAGAGCTAACACTTCAAATTAATCTGTACTTGCTACAGTAATTACCTGTTCCAGTGAGTATGTGGAGAAAATATTTTTGTTAGACATTATATAGAACAGTAATCTGGAATTAATCATTCTGGCTAGTGTCAGCATGGATAACATACGAAGAGTTAGTGCCCTTGGGAAGCTTCAGAATCATATACTAAAAAGCCCACAGAATAGCCCTGAAGTTTTTTTTGGTTTTACATTTGTTAAATGAATTCACCACCCAGTCTATGGGTAAATATGCAGAGATTAAAGTAATGTTATTTATAAATATTGTACAGCTTCATTCCAGGAGACAGCTCTTTACACATCTTACAGTTACAAGATAAAGGCTTGAGTTAAAAAAGCCTCACTGTGCTAGAATGTGACATGGGGGACCAAATAAGGTAGCAAGTTCAATGCAGTACACTCTAATAAAGACACACTTACAACGCAATCCTGCAAAGTGCTAAAAGTTGATGATGTTCAGCACTTGGTGGTATCCGGTCTCTGGTCAGCATAGACACTTTGATGGAATATCTTCCATGCAAGAGATTTAAACTAAGGCCAGGTCTACACTTAGCTGAAAATTAGGCGGCAGTCAACGGGAGTTACACAAGCTACGCAGAGTAGCTTGCGTAACTCCCATCGCCTTCTTAACTTCCGTTGTGTGTGGAGTCTTCACTGCGCTGTGCCAACGGGAAATGCACTCCTGTTGATGCAGCGCTACGCCACCTGAGCAAGTAGTTTTAGTGCATCGACTTCCGAACTGAGTGTGTCTTCATTGACTGCTCAGTCGATCCAGAAAGATCGATCTGACGGAGGCAAATTTGTCAGTGTGTACCTAGCCAAAGTAAAGCAAAGGTAATGGTTGTTGCTTAATAGGGATTGTTCTCATACAAATTCTGATCGTTGAGGATGCATTTGAACAATGTCAAAGAGCTAAGTTAACCAGAAGTTATGCAAGTGTAAAATTCTAAGGTCTGCAATAATTGGCTAAATAAAAATTAAATAAATTAAAGAGCAGGTAAAATTAGAAAGCAGTGAATAGTTTTAATTCCATATCCTGTTTTATGCAGCACACAGACAGATATTTTTTAGTTGGCTTCTGCCCTTAGGGCAAAATTTTGCTATAGTAAAATATCTGTGTAGCTTCCATTAAGTTCAGTAAGAATAGCTTGTACAGAATCTATGGCAGAGTGTGGCCCACAATCAGGACAGCTTCTTAATCAGTACAGCAGGCTGTCCCCCAGTGTCAAGAGGATTCTACTTAAGTGGAACCACAGAGCAATGTGTTACTAAAGACTGTCTCACCTTTTAATATTTTATGCATCAGGAAGCCTCACATAACCAATCTCAGGCTCCCTCAAAACTAGAGCAGGTCGAAATTTTTTCCTATGAATAGAGATTTTGCCAAAAGATGCGTTTTTGGGGGCTCTGAAACTATTAGCAAATTTATGTGAAATTTGACAAATAGCTTTGGAAAAAGAAAATACAACAAATAACCTTATTTTTTAAATTTTGTTTGGAAGTTGAAAGGTTTTATTTTGAACCAATTTAAAAATTTTGTTTTGAGTTTTCATTTCCAAATGGCATTTCATTTTCAACTTTGACCAATTTAAAAAACAAAACACAGAAAAGGGTAAATCAAAACAAAACACCCAAAAATGTTTTGAGTTGAACTGAAATGTTTTCTTCGATTCAAAATGAAATTATTCACTCAGCTCTACTTGCTACCTACCTCTCAGTGAAGCTGAGGCCGGATATTATGATGGTCCAAATTTTGTTTACCTTCACTCCTGACTTGTGCGCTTCATATTTTTCAAACCTCATTTTGTTTGTACAGCTCAATACACAGGCACGAGCTTAATCACTGAAGGACTTCTATACACATCTCCACTAAGACTGTGCTAAGTCAATCCTGACCAACCAAAGGAAATAAGCCATCATTTCAAAATCCAAAACAAAGCACCGTGCAGAATATCCTAGGGAAACTGTTCTGAATTTATAAGAGTTCACACCTTACAGAAACCAGACATGGAACAGCAAGTCCATTTGTCTATTTTTACGTTCAGGCTTTATTTTTGCTCTGCAAGTGAACCGATGCCAAAACTATAACCCAGATGACTGGGAAGAGAGCTATAAATCATTTATTGTTAAGGAAAAATTGAATAGGCAGCATTACATCACAGTTAGCCAAGTTCCGTAACAAG
This sequence comes from Mesoclemmys tuberculata, assembly GCA_007922155.1. Classification (NCBI taxonomy): domain Eukaryota; kingdom Metazoa; phylum Chordata; order Testudines; family Chelidae; genus Mesoclemmys; species Mesoclemmys tuberculata. Next base: position 19,665,048 of record ML675644.1, on the reverse strand, counting down.
AAGTTTAAAAGGCAATTTCAAACATGATGCAAATGTAAACTGCTCACCAAACTGAAAGTTATTATTAAAGTATTGTTTCAATTTACAACTGCACAGATCCTTTTCATTTCTTCCCACTTGTGTATGTTCTTTACACTCGTGCGTGTGTGTGTGTGTGTACTAAATGCCATATAATGCACTATTCATGTTTTCCTCTCAACAGAAGCATTGCCTAACAATCTCTGTGGCAAAATGAAAAGTTTTTGCGTTTCCCTCTTTCATCATTAGAACCCTGAAAGTCTTTCCATTGGCTTACATGTATTACACCTAAGATCCTACATGCTTAAAAAATAAAATATTCATTTTATCCTATCAACCTGAAAACATATTTATGGAGATACAGCAAACATTATGTTCAACTGACAACTTTCCAACAGCCAAAATAAACAAACAAACAAACTAACATCATCATCTGTTAGGATTTTAGTCAGTAAATTCTACAGATATCAAGCAAAGTTTTGTTCTAATTTAGGACACCATCAAATCCCAATTTTCTAGACCAAGATTTCAGCCCTTTCATAACCTACAATTCCAAAATCCTGAAGCAGGAATAAATCAATGCCAGCTAAGCAGATATTTCAGAGACAATTTTGTTAAAGTAGTATAACTGGTCAACTTTTGTTCTGGCCTCGCAATATTTTAGGTGAAACATAACAAGGTGACTGAAATACACAGTTCAGGTATTCACGTTTGGGGACTAAACCCTACAAGATGCTAAAGTCCCTTCAAATTCATTGAAACCAATGTTCTAGTTGTTCATTAATTGAAATAGAAGTGGATGCCTGCAGTTGATATATGGCACTGACGTCTTCAGAGAGCAAGCTGAAAGGTAATGGGTTTGAAGACTACACCCAAGCCACAGAATATTGTATTAGAGACCACAGAAGCATTCACACTGAAGCATTGAGTGATATTGGCTAGAAGTTGAAAACACTATGCAAAGAACATGATTCTTTTAATGGTATCTAACAGTGCATTTCTAGTGCAAATAAAAGACAAGATCTATGTCCCGAGGAGCTTCTTACAAACTAACATTTGATGAGAATTTGATGTCACAAGTAGGTGAAGGAGATAATGCCATAATAGGGAGGGACAGGAAAAGCAGTAGCATCAGTAAGATTAATCAATTGCTCAATGAAGGGCTGGGTTTAAAAAAAACAACATGTTTTGATTAAATCAAATGTATAGAATAAATAAGAAGAGGACTTATTCACTAGGGTTCTTATAAGCCTCACAGAAGGAATGAATCTTCAGAAGGGATGCAGAAGAGACGGTAGTGGCTTTTACACCCCAGCTCATGTAGAACATTTTATTAATAGGATGAGGCATGATAGGATAGCGGTGGTTGTGGGAGAAGCAGACAAAGAGACCAACGAAGCTGACATGTAGATATGGTGAAGAAGAGTTATGCAGGCCTTGAACCCTGCCCCGGTGTACTGTACTAGAAACCACAGGAGAATTCAAAACAAAGTGACTTGCAGGATTGCCTAGCAACTGAAACTCTAGATGAAAGAAATGGCTTACGTTTCCATTTTGGGAAGTTCTATTAGTGAAACGCAAGGTGTGCGATTCAGAGAGGATTGCTTAAAACAACAATATACTGTAAGAGTACAGGAAAGACTGACTCCAACTCCTGCATATTTTGGAACGCATCCACTGCAGAAAGGAAATGTAAATCTCTTTGTTCACATTTCCATCAGAGTTCATTATTTTGAGCCTTCTACATCCACTACAGTGAACAGCTTCTAAGCAGGACTAGCACAGTTGTGTCAAATATTTTATTAAACTTGACTCTGAACCATATCCCTAGACACTGAACGCCCTGAAGGGCCCAATGCAAGCCAAGTCCTTCAGCATAACTTTATCTCCTCTCCTTTGAAAATCAAAAGCTCACCCAGTGAGCTCTGCTAAGGCAGCACACCCAGGTCTGTGGGCGGAGGCTGGTTATTCTGGGTAAGGAAGGAAAGATGATCAAACAATGCCCTCCAGCTAACCTTAGAGACGTTCTGATTGACTGCAGAGGTCCAAAGATGGTGTGTGTGTGTGTATCCTTTTTCCTTCAGAAAAGGAATTAATATAAAAGTGGACTGTGAGGGGATTTTGGGAGAAGATTGCAGGTGACTCCTCACAATGGCAAAATAAAACTAAAGAACAGTTTTGTATAGGAAAAAATACAAGGAAATAAACAGCAGAGATTCCACATGCGAATTTACATTACACATAAAAAACATTTTTCCATCTGCATCTTCTGCTGCCTGGTTAGTTAGGCCTGAAAGTTTAAACCACAGAAAAATCCAGGAAGAAACTAATGATGATTTGGGTTGTCTCCTATACATAAAATAATCTAGAGATCAGACTTTTTCTGACACAGATCTAAAACTTTCATACATTTAATGGAGGCACTGAACTCCTGCAGCACTTTATATAAATACCCCAAAGTTCAAAAAGCTATTCAGCAGACCAAAAAGAACAGGCACGAGCTTACAAATATGTCTCAAAAGTCAAATGAAATGTTTTTTTGTTTGGTGGTTTGGTTTTTCTTTTTTTTTTAAAACCTGCCGGACCCTAAGATAATAGTTCTATGTTGCTCTTGAAAGAGTTATGGCTTTGTAAATACCTAAAAGCAGAGTAAGGAGCTGTATTCCTTCCTGTGTTTTAAGAGTTTGTGATATCATTTCTTTTCAGAAAAGCAAACAACACTGAACTTGGGTCCTAGTAGGTGAGAGAGAGAGAAAACAATTTTCAGTTTCTTTTTGTACTTTTTTTTAACTGTAAAGCTTATGCCCATAGGTTAGTGATTTAGGGATGGGCACATCAGAAGTGCATAAATTAGATACATTCAGTTTCTAAAGCTTTTAGCATCTATGTAACTAGAAAGCGTAATAGTTCACATTTAATCCAGTATAATCACATTTTTTTTAAAAAAAATTTAGCACTTATCTGCAACTTAAATGTTACCTCACTCAAAGTAGTGAATTTTCACTAATGCTATTACCACAATGTTACATCTGTCTTTCTCCTGCCCTCACTCCACCCCATCATCATAGAATCATAGACGATTAGGGATGGAAGGCACCTCAGGTCATCTAGTCCAACTCACCACTCAAAGTGGGACTAATCCTAGCTAGGGCTTTGTCCAGCCAGGCCTTAAAAACCTCTAAGGATGGAGGTTCCACCACTTCCCTAGGTAACCCATTCCAGGGCTTCACCACCCTCCTAGTGAAAAGGTTTTTCCTAATGTCTAACCTAGACCTCCCCCATTGCAACTTGAGATAATTGTTCCTTGTTCTGTCACCTGCCACCACTGAGAATAGCCTAACTCCATCCTCTTTGGAACCCCACTTCAGGTAGTTGAAGGCTGCTAACAACTCCCCCACTTGTCTCTTCTGCAGACTAAACAAACCCAGTTCCCTCAGCCTCACCTCATAAATCATGTAACCCCAGCCTCCTAATCATTTTTGTTGCCCTCCACTGGACTCTATCCAATTTGTTCACATCCTTTCTGTGGTGAGGGGCCCAAAACTGGACACAACACTCCAGATGGGGCCTCACCAGTGCTGAAGAGAGCAGAATAATTACTTTCCTCCATCTGCTGGAAATGCTCCTACTAATGCAGCTCCATATGCCGTTAGCCTTCCTGGCAACCAGGGCACACTGCTGAATCATGTCCAGCTTCTTGTCCACTGTAACCCCCAGGTCCTTTTCTGCAGAACTGCTGCTCAGGCAGTCAGTCCCCAGTCTGTAGCAGTGCATGGGATTCTTCCATCCTAAGTGCAGGACTCTGCACTTGTCCTTGTTGTTCGTCCACTGGATACTGGTTAAAGAGAAAGGCATTTTTCCACTCAACAAAAGCTACAAACGCTGTTCAGCCTTACCCAGGTCTGGGTATCAGCCCACCTAAGGAAGAGCACTGATGGGCTCCAGAGAAGAGTATTCCTCCTTGGCAGAGAATCACATCACAGGCACTCAGAAGAACAGGAATAGTGAAGGCCTTCAGGACGCAAGTATTGAAGACCCAATAGAAATAAGGATGCCTACAAGAGAGTGTCTGGTTTCTTATTTTGAATGTAAACAAACAGCAGTTCATTTAGTAGTATGCTGCATCAATGAATAGTTCTTCAGATGCAGGAACTTGGAAGAGCATCAAACAGATTGAACATTTTTTTGCCTTATGAGAAATAACCTAGAGCAAAACAATTATGTCATAGCATTGTGTGAGACAAATAAAATAAGTGTTGCACTTTCATGTCTGTCAGCAGCTGCAAACTACATGTGGCAAACACCCACAGATTTGGTTTACTGCTTTTGTATGTGCGCATGTGTGGATTTACCATTGTGTTTCATGCTAATGGTCAGACTTCGGGAGTTTTAAAGATAGGGTTGTCACATACTAAAATAGCCATCCAAAAAAACAGATTCAAATTGTTTCTATGAAATAAACACTTCAACAGTTGTTGCTGCCTTCTGTAATAGACAAACACATTAGCCCAGCTCTCTGGCTGTTAAAACAGGAAATCCAAAGTGAACATCAGTTGTAAAAAGCAGCTTTTATGGGGCCTGGGCTAGTTCAAAAAGCAATATATGCCAACCTTCCTTCTGTCTAGAATCCCATTATAGATGCTTGAATACTGATTGCAAAATGATTTGTTGTTAAACTACAGAACCAGAAAAATGCTTGTAACTTAAATCTAAACTCTTCAAGAGTAAAACGAACACTAGGACAGTACAAAATGAATGTACAATACTTGATTTCACATATGGAGGAGGACAGTGAGGGCCAATATATGTATGTGTGAGATTAAGTGGATCCCCACCTAATTTACCCAACCATCATCTGTATTGTTGTCATTTCCCTCTATTACCACTGTCCTTAATCCCCGCCCCTCTCTGCACACACAAAGACCAAAAACCTGGAAGTCATCCTTTACACAGACTACCATTCCTCCCTCATCTGCCTTGTCCATTCCTATCACCATAGCCACAAAAGGGTATTGATCTTGCAAAGAGATCTGCATGGACCAAGAGGTCTACTCAGAAAGATCCCTTTGTGGGGTTGATCCCTTAGTCCTCACCTTGACACAGCCTCTGGTCAAATATACATTTATGCACTAATTATACAGTGAGAACTATATAAGGAGCACAGTGGTTTTGTTCAATAACTCCTAGACCATATGGCAACAACCAAAATAACCGTCATTTCCTACAGCAGCTGGAATGGTGATTCTATTTAATTTCTGCTCAGTCTCAAATACAAAGTTTAAATTAAAAACTTAATTCAGACTAGGGTTACATGAAATATTTTTATAAGCTTGCTGTAAGCACATTTGAGATGATCCTGGCTATTCTCCCCACTCGTCAGCTTCAGGCCCTCATGAAATCTTTGCTATGTACCTTGCTCACCTCAAAAGCTGCATCAGCCAAATATTGGAGTGCCAGTGTTTAAAGGCATGTGACATCAAAATATTTCTGCGATGGAGCCAGAAGATCATTTTATATCAAGATCAAATATGACGGGCTAACTTTAACATTCCAGGACAACCACTGACCAGCCTCCCTCATGAACTTCAGGGGAAAGAACTGGAAAAATCAGCAGACTGGTATTAAGGGTATTACCATTGACTTTTCTGTTCTACTCACTCCTCTTTACAGAAAATGCTAAGTGAGAATAAGGGCACAGTTAAAAACACAGTGCCGGTAAATTGCCACTATAAATTGTTCTAACACAACTTACATCAAGCTGACATTCTACTGCAACACATGTCAGATTGCATCAGCTTTTATAAGCCAAATAATTATAAAAAGTGATCTCTACTAATAGACAGCCCCTGTCTATCACTTTGGAATCACTCATAAAAAGTCCCACAACTGATCTAGGAAGCAGAGAGTTTTTCAGCAACTTCCCATGCCTTAGAGGGAGCAGCACTGTAGCGGTTAGAAGAAACAAACGCTGCATTTCCACAACACCTAACAAAAGCAACTTAAATTTCTATTCACTTCATCTTCTGGAGGATGGGTTTACAATGCAAACAAAACAACTTTAATTTAGGAATCATCCCATTTCTAATTAAATGGACAGAGGCAGCTGGTTGGATAAGTTTTAATCAGTTTCAATAACCTATTGATTGGTATGCTGAAGCTTAAAAAATTAAAAGTGGAAGATGATTGGGGAATTGTCCCATCTCAGAACAACAGTAGAACCCTCTGTAAATAACTCCTCTTTTAACCATCAGCTAAATGAACATTTCAATACCGCAGTACAAAGTCTTCTGCAAAATTACTTTAACTAACAAGCAGAAATTTATCAGCTTCAGCCAAAATCAATGCTGAAATCAATTTGAACACTGGTTGTGTCTAAAGGGGCTCATTGGCAATTTAGGGAAATTACACCATGTAAATGCCTGTGCTTTAATTGAACAGTTTCATCAACTAGGCTGTGATTGCTGTCCGTTCATTTATTTACTTTCACTGCAACTACCATTCTGCAAAGGAATGGTTTTTGTCAGATGTAAAGAAGGCACTTTATCTTCATTTTATGCACTTTTCTGCATAACAGATTTTATGAGGCAGGCAAGTGACAGCTAGGGTCAAAAGAAACAAGTGAACAGCCATCACTGGTCAGTCTTGTTTACACTGTAAAGATAATAAGAAAATTCTGTGGGGCATTTTGCACTTACTCTAGCTATTATTGTTACAGTGGCTTTTAGCATGACTGAAAGTGGGGTGGAAAATAGCCATCAGAAATGGAAAAATAAAGCAAAATAGGGAAGGCTGGAAAGGAAGTATGTTTACTGATTAGAGCACATGATAAGGAGATCTGGTTCCTAGACCTACCACTGCAATACACTTGCTGTAGGACATTAAATGGCTTGTTCAATCTCTCTGTGACTCAATTTTCCAAACTGTAAATTTCTGATTATATTTCCCTTCCTCTCAGCACTATGCTATGAGGATTAATTCATGAACGTTCATAAAGTGCTTTGAGATCCTCAGATGTAAAGTGCTACAGAAGGGAAATTTATTATACTTTAGTCATACAGACAAACAAACAGCAACAGATGGAAATAGAACAAAAGGGAAAATGATGGTGAGAAAAACCTCACACAAACAATGGGGAGAGGTGAACTCACTATTAACGTATAGAGGTTGGCCAACACCTCCATTTAGGTTGGAAGACGACACTGGAAGAAGTTACTGTTTCTGAAGAACATGTCTGCACTCTAGACTCCCTCATGACAATGATGAATGCATCCTGTCTTTGATCAGAGAAATACTTTGAGATAAGCAAGAAAACACCAAAACCCTGAAGAGCCAGAATTACATGAGGAAATGGCAAAAATCTCAACTATTCTGTCACCTGCTATGGCTTTTGGAATTCAGATAATCTCCAGCTCCTTTACCCTAGAAGTGAGTTTCCCCCCCACATCCTATAGAGGATTCTGAATTATACTCAAATAGCAGTTTGTACATGCTGCTTTCAGAAGGGAAACACTTGAACATCACAATGACAACCTTCCAGGTGCCTTGCCATGCACTATGTGTAACGTGACAATGGCACATCCCAAGGACGGTTGTGACAAAGGATATAAAAATGGGCACGTACGGAAGTTAGCACACAACTCAAATGAATAGCAAAACTGCTCAAGTGAATTGCTGATGTAAACTGAAAATACACGCTGTTCGCAAATGAATATAAATGTGGAAGTTTGAGATTTATTTTCTGCAGCCACCCCATTCTTCTGGCTTGTGTATCAACCACGCCTCTCTACAGACTCTCCAACTGATTGTGCAAGTAAAAAGGAAAAGGATTTAACAAAATTTTGCTTGACATGATGACCAACACATTTTATGCAGGGATTTTAGATAACTTTACAGTACAATTGATCAGGGTTTAATGAGGGCTTTTTCTTTACTGAGTACAGTAGTTATACTGCTGTGTCTTGCTCCTTCAGTAAACCAATCTAATGGAATCCAGTAGGGTCATGCACCGTACACAACGCAAACTTTTAGCACACCATGCATTTTAAAATGCTGTACTGACTGCAATCTAGAGAGACTTCTAATCTGATCTGAACATTTGACACTTCTTTACCTGCATTTAAAAAAGTGAAATTAAAAAATATGAAATTAAAAATATACTATCTGATTTTGCTTCAACATATAATAGGAGAAGTGTGAAAATTTAGCGAATACCATGCAGGTAAAAATATTACGAAACAGTTATTTGCCAATGACAAATAACATTTCTACATAATATTTACATTCTAAATATATACTGATAAAGTATTTCGGCTCTAAATAATTTAGTGCAGCTACTGCTCAGATTCAGTGGTACCGTTTACACAGTGCATTGTGAATCAAAATGTTAATGTATTTCACTAAAGAAAAGAAGCAGCCTTATGAAACATGGTCTCTCAGAGCTCTGTAACCAATGATAGGGGTAAACCCATGGCAGAAAGACACACACTTTAAATGCCTTGTGGACTTTCCAGTGAATTATTTTTCAAAAAAGCAATTTAAGTAAATACCCTAGATGCAGCAGTATACAAATATTTTCTTCTGCGGTGCAGCAGCCACGAGCCTGTACTCTCAATCTTATCTACTTTTATAACATAGTTGAGAAAAATTAAAAAATTAAAATTATAAAACTGAAAGGTTAATAAATTCATCACCATAACTATATCAGACTCAATCCCACCCCCTCAACTCTCACTGAAATCAATGAGAGCTTAGAGTGCTCAAGAGCTCATAGAATCAGGCCTAAAACTAGTGACTACAAAGAGCAAACCCAAGTGGTTTAATGATGAAAACAGACTAGAGTAATGGAAGGATTATCATCTGTTTAGAACTTCCAAATAACTTTTCAACAAGCTTTAGTCAAAGTGAGACGCATACCCCCACAAAGTACCAGAACTACATCCTATATGCATCAAAAAGCTAGAACACTTAATTGTATTTGCAGTGATCTAACTCTGTAGCTGCTTACCAATTCCTTAATTAAGAAGATAGGGTAACAAAAAGCAGTAGAAAATAATTGTAATAATAAGTCAAGCAACTATAAAATCCCTTTTCTTTAAAGAAAAGAAAAAACATTCACATTCAGCAAGTTCTCACTAGAAATATTGCTATAGAGTATTGATTTTTGCCAGACTCAATTGACTGAAAAGTTGTTTGTATAGCAATATTGGCCAAGCCAATATACTGGAACAATTTTGCTACACACAGTAATCAAGTGCATTTCTGAAGTATAATTATACTTTTATAAAAATAAAGCCAAGATAACCCTTCCCCAAGCAATAGAACAGTGGAAGCTGTAAAAAACCTAAATAAATGAAATATATATATTTTCTAATGAAACATAGTGCCTTCCAAAGAGAACAAAAACACTTCCCGTCTCTTCCAGTAAGCCAAGGTTAGCATGAAAAGTGATCAATATTTCAATCTCAATAAACTACTTCAATAATAGTTAATTCACATGGAAACAGAGGCTGAAAATTTCTGCTCAGCGACCTGCGACATGCTATCTTGTTTGCTGAATGCTGATAATATATCATTGCCATAATGGATACGACTTAGTATGAAGTGATAGAAAGAAAAAAAGGAAAAAGATACCTCCACATACATGCTCATTCTTTACTTTCAAATCAGTACCATGTATGCTGCCTTCTGAAACAAACCTCTAGCATGCAATACTGGTAGACTGAAAGAATCCAACACTTGTAATTAATTTTATTTGACAAATGCTCACTGATATACTGGAATAAAATACATGTGGGCTAGTATCTATTGCTGTAGTGCAAACCAGCTACCTGTAAATATGTCATTTTGCAATTTCTTATTGGCTTGTATAATCTATATGAGTCTTTGGCAAGGGAGAACCAATTCCTCCTGAGAAAGGCAAATGGTCCAATACAGGAAAGCTTTCCTGGCTTTATATTGAACACATCACAGGACCATAATCAAAACCCGCAAATTATACATCCAAACAAAAGTAATATACATTTTTCTCCATTTTCATGACTTTGAAATTCCATCAATTTTTTTAATTTTGAAAAATTTAGGCTGGCTCTAGATCAAACTCTAGTTCACTCTACTAACTTATGACAACAGCTATGGCTGGTAACTCCTCCAGAATGAAAGAGTAAGTTGGGACTAGGGGCAAACACAGGGAGATCCTACAGGAAAGGATACCTTAGCAACAGCTAGGCTTGGGGAGAAAACTTTGGCTGAGGTTTATGTGCTGTTATTATTTGCGTGTGCAGTAAAACCAGAACTCAGGAATGGTAAGCCTGATCTCACACTGCATGTATAGACTTTCTCTGGAGCAGGATGGAATGCCACCAGCTCACTAGGAAACATCAACTAGCTATTAAAGTGGGCTCGCTCGCTCGCTCGCTCACTCACTCTCTCACACACACACACACAGTTTTCCCAGCCTTCTTTCAAGCTTTTCTACCCAGAAGATCATCATTCCTTGAAAAGCCAATTTATATCAAATCAAGACACCCACAACTCCTAAACAAGAGCTCTTGGGTGGGCTGTGGCGATGACAGGATCACAGCTCACCCAAGAGCTATCATGCAGAGGAGCTGCCTGTAGTGTGGTGCCACGCCTCCTGTTTCATGCCATTGTTGCTTTATCTGTCCATTAGTGAACTATTCCACATTTCATCAATATTATTGTTAGTTTTAAAAGAGAAAAGATTTTCCTACAATATTAACAGAAGCTGAAGTTTAATTCCATTGCCCTTCAGAAGAGTAAAGAACGTCAAAGGCATGCCAGGCAGGATTGACGCGGCCTACCTAGCGTTTTATCCAAGTTTCCTATATGGATTCTGTGGGGCATGTGTTGTACATGTGGCACTATTATGCAAATATTTGACATGTATATATACGCTTCCACCTGCCAGGGATGTCACAACATTTTATAAACTACATGCACACATTGGGCCTGAAATGCAGCCATCCCTTATGGGCAGGGCAGCAGCTAGGGACACCATTAGGCCCTGATGCAAAGCCCACTAAAGTCAGCTTCAGTGAGCTATGATCAGGCCTAACACCTCGTAGCAGTTCTGCCTCCATGCCCAAGTGTCACTTTCACCCTCTCTTCTTTTTATCTTTCCATCAATTCTTTCCCTTCCCCACATTTTATTTAGCCCATTGATGCCACCCATGCTCCTTCCATCACTACCTTTTTCTTCTGCCCTCTCTTAGCCGGGCAGTAGCAGGATTTCAGTCTCTTTAATTAACTCCATAACACACTTTGTCAGGTGATGCAGAAACAGCTTGGATGTGAAGGCCTCAGCACACCAACATATATGCATAACATACATAGCAGGTATCTGTGTATGACAAGTGCATCCTCTGTTCTATGTTAAGGCTGCAGGAGCGAGAGAGACAGACAGACAGACACGTCTGTATTCTTGAAACAGCATTAAACAAATATATAGTGAGATTAGCAGGGCTACGTACTTGGTTAACAATGCCATGCACCAACGTGTCATTTTGCAATTATGTACCATGCAACAATCCTGCCAATTTGTATTCAACAACTGCGCTCAAGCTCCAATCAGACCTTAGAGAATAGTGGAGATTGAAAGTCTTATCTTGCACTAAGCAAAGAATAGCTCCTGTTGATATTTCCTTGCCTGCCCCTTATTAGATCCACTTCTTCGAAGAAGGTGATCTAATATTGGGAAATAATGAGAGACATAGTTTTAATGAGTGGGACTTGCATGGTAAGATTTTCCTTTTTAAAAATAGGCCACAGAGCTCGTCACAGGCAACAAAACTGGAGGTTTACCTTCACTATGTCTGCTCCTGACCTTAAAGTTCCCACCCCCTTCATCCATTCTCTCTAAGAACAGTCCCCTCTCCAGAATGGTTTGTGCTGTCATCCCAGCTGAGAAAAAAGAGAAAGCAACTCTCACTAAAGAAACAGCAGCCATAGATTGATCTGTAAAGTGCAACAATTCACAATCTCTCCCCAACATAAAGAGAAAAAGCACACCACTATTACAAAACATACATGAGAAATCTACAGGACTAGGGAATAAGTAATATCCAGAAGGCAGATAAGAGAACATGACAGAAGGTCTCTGTACCAACATCCTTGGACCAGGCTAACTTGGATTTTGGAAATCTGTTAAGATTAATAACAAACCTGGATAGTCCCTGATGATAACTCCAAAGTCCATTTTTATAAAAACTCATGTGAGGAGACAGAATGCAGGAGAGTTCAGCAAAGTTGGCAGCCAATTAAAAAATAAAATAAATTGTGATGTGGTTTTTAAAACATTTTTTTTTAATGTTAATATCAAAGTTAAAATGTGCAAGGTATAAACAAGAGCAAAATGGGATGCCATGTTCCTGTATATGGTAAATAGCTCTCTGGAGGAAACCTTTATTACTCCCTCAGGGCTTTCTTACAAAGTATGGATTTTTTAATTCCTAGCAGAATATTTTTCATACACCACTGCAGACTATTAAGTACCAGATATTACATTATGTAGTTTAAACTTTGCACTACACATAAGAAAGACTTTCCTGTTGAGAAAACTATTTCTTTGCTATTATAATCTTTACAATATTAAAATTAAAACTGGCTTCTGGGTATAAAGCATCACCACCAAAATTTGAAGGAGTTTATAGCTTAACATATTCATCAGTCTGTGTGGAGCTTCTTTTAGGGGAGGGAAGTGGACACAGCAGAAGGGAGGGGGTTACTAATTTTGTAGTGCTGCAGACAGACAGAGCAATCGTATCATCACAGCTTTGCATCCAATTGGTGTCACTGCAAGCAATGAACTAGCAACAGATATGGTAAGCAAGCAAGAACAACAGTATTAAAAAGAGTGAACGAAAAACCTATTATGCTTCAGTCCAGTTAAACTTGCATTTGTGGACCATTAGCTTGTCACCCAGGAAGGATTCAACTCTAAATATTAAGAAGATAATAAAAACGGACCAGTCCTCATAACACCTACAAACTAATACTTCGCAAGATCTGGAAAGCAAAAGTGAAAAGATAATTTCTAGTAAAGCCTAAATTATATATATTTTATTGTATGTTCTTTTACTACATGTCAGCAAAGACCATCCAACATTGTATTGCACACCTGAGAGAGAAAGATGTGCTAAAATTTGTTTTCAAGAAGTTTAAGGAAAATGCAACACTCACTTGTAGACTGTGCCTCCATTACCATGACCGAGGACGTCTCGATACTGTATGTCTTGTTCATTCATCTCCACGAGAAAGGAAGAAAAATAAGAGAGATGTCATGCTGTGGATGGAAATGTCAAGGAAAAGCAACTCTAGGCCATAAACAACGAGCAGTCTGGGTCATTTCAAGTTCAGCTGCAAGAACGAGAAGATCAATACAACATTTGCTGTCCAATTTATAAAAGACGATACCAAGGGACAAAGTGATGGAAAGTTTAATGACAATTTGTTTGCCTGGGTCATTTCATTAAAGTTTGATAAAAGGTGTCAAAATGGAATGATATAACATAGCTCAAGAGGGTCAGGTCATAGATACCGATAGGAAAGGGGTCTCCAGCACACTGCACAAAGCCAAAGCTGTCATCTTAAATATGGCCAGAAAAGTTTGCTGCTCCATTTACAATTTAGTGTAGAATCAGCATAATTGATACTAATCAAATAATGTGTTTGTATCAGTAGAATTGCTACAATTTATACACAGATGCTTAATTAAGGCCCAATCCTGCAGCAAATAAAATTCGGTTTTAACTGGTGTTCAATAAACACAATTTTCTTTGAGTTATACAGCAAATTGCTACTTTGGAAGCTTAGTGCTCCCTGGGACATGTTTCCAGAAAGGCTGGTGGGTAGTCAGAGCCTGTAAACACCCCTGAGGCCACACAGAGCTTTAGGGTCTGCTCTCCCAACACCAGCAAATTTCAGGTGCTGTGAACATGGGAATTTTGGGTCTTATAGTTTATGAAAGTGTAGTTCACTTTTGTTTGATGGCTTTAGTGGTTCAGACTCAACACCAGAAACCCCAGCTGTCCTATACAAAAGTGAGTATTAAAATGCCTTATTTCCAATGTTCAATGTATTACTCAAAACCACCAAATCCATTTCTGACAATAGTGTATGTCTATTTTAAAACGACTCTTTCAATTCTCATAAATTTTGGTCCACAGTAATGTCTCTTTACTAAGACAGGGATGCTAAATTGACAAATAATCAAGATTGGATAATTTCAGATTTTAAATTATATTGTTAGTAATCTACCACCAAATCTTTAAAAAGACTCTTTTTCTGGATTATTTCTATTTCTATTTGACACTAAGTTATCAATTCTTTGCCAATTGTTCCAACTGCCAAAGAACTTCGGGCCAATTTTAATTTACCATGGCTGAGATTTTCAGAAACACCTAAGTAACTCAGAAGCACAAGTCCCACCAAAGATCAAATGGGACTTGTGCTCCTAAGTTATGTAACAGGGTGGCTTGAACTATGTGGGCTGAGACCCTGGGGCTAACCCGACCTTGATTAAAGAATGGGCCCCACCTGAGAGAAATCAGGTGATTCCTGTGTAAAAGAAGCTAAATTTAAGTAGAGATAAAGAGGAAAGTAGAGGAAAGAGCTGGAGGGAGGTTCCTAGAAAGGTAGGAAGTTCAGAGCAGGAAGGGGTAGCAAAAAGGGGTAAGCCCAGGAACCGCCAATAAATCTATAATGACTGCAGGGAGCAAGAAGGTTTCTGTGGGAAAGGAAAAGCTTTCCAGACAGGGAGGCCTGGGAAAGACCCCGATTAAAGAGGGGAGGGGCTGAGGAATAGCCCCTGGGAGGCTATTTTTTGAGAATTTGTAGTTTGGACAACTGTGACCCGAGAAAGGGTGAACTAAAGACTGTGACCTAGCCAGGCCACTGAGTCACTGTCAGCGAAACCATCACAGTAATGGGCAGACCACCAGCAAGGGGTGCTAGCTTGGTGAGAGTGCGGTGATGCCACACCTGCCCACAAGGGGCGCATAGTGGCAAGTGGACATCAATCACTAATCGCTTCAGCACTTCTGAAAATCCCATTCTAAGAGCCTTATCCTACACCACTGAAGATAGAAGCAGTGCTACATGCAATAAAACCCCCTAAAAAGTCCATTTTCAGCAAGTTTCAACAGCAGAAAATGGAGTTTTTAATTAATTAAAAATAATCTGTTTTCGAGCTACTACTGTGAAGCTTTACAAATTTTGTTCTGCTCTTCAAACACAGAAAGAAAAACCAATGCTCATTTATCAAGGGCCATATTTATTTTTCTATATATTTTCAAGGCTGAAGCTTGTGAGATCTGAGATAATTGTAAGTACATTGTAGCAGAAGACAAGACTACATAAATTGTCTATTTAAGGTTAACTCTGGACCAGAAACATTCAAGGTGTATTAAGATTAGTATCCAAAGGCCAATTAAGTGTCAAAACTAAGGCTGAAAAATTCTGATAATTATATTTCACCAGAAAATGCAAATCAAGAGGAAAAAATTGCAAGGAATTCTCCCCTCTTAAAATATTGGGTCGGTACCTCCCAGGGGATGAGAAAATAGGCGAGTGGGGGCATAGAGAAACAGAGACCTAACATCAGGCTCCTCCTCAGGGCTGAATTTCACCCATGATGTGCAACTCCTCAACTTAGAACACATTGCAAAGGCTGAGGAGCTTTTTTGGCCCAAAACTACAGAACTCCGCACTTTCCTGACATTGCAATAAGAGAATAAGATTCCATCTTTAGACTCTATTGTAAACAAAGATCTGTGAGAAACACTGCAGGTCTACACAGCCATAACTAAACCCACATCATTAACTATACATTAGCCCTTCTGGGAGGTTGCTTTTTTTTCCCCTTTAATTACGGCAAGCTTATTCTGTAAGGAGCAGCAAAGGGTTATTTTAGAGCAGAGTTTTCCCTTTTTCTCTTGCATTTGGCTAACTGGTAAAACATGAAAAATTTAAGCCATGTCGCTGCCCACAAGCCTGTGACAGTCAACGCTCTTTGCTGTGATGTTGCACCACTTTCACTTAGCATGCCTTTCACTGCCAAGCTAGTACCATTCCTTACTAGTTATGCAGAAAGGATCAGCACAAAACTGATAGTGAAACAGATATTGGGATGGAACAAATGTACACCAGAAAACCTTACAGAGATAAAGCTTGATTTATTGAATCAAATAAAGATGCCAAAAATATTTAGTGAGTTATGTATTTTACTGGGAAAACTGAATCCTCAATCACAAAATGATAACATACAACCAATTACTCTACAGCAAGGACTGGAATATTAAACTTTCAAAGCCAAACTTGATTGGATGCCGATATTAATGGAATTAATGAAAAAGTGAAACAGAATTCAATTACGGGTCAGCAAACAAAACACTCTTTGTTTATACCTGCTGTCTCTGAAAGACTCAGTATCTATTCTCTCGTAAATCATTAAAAGCAAAATGCTCAATTAATCCTTATTTTATATGTAAAGCTCTGACAGAAGCAAAGTCCTGTAGCTGTACCTTTGCTTTACAAATCGAAGTAGTAATGGTTTCAGAAAGCAGTCACACTCTATGAGCAGACAATTGAAGAGATTTAGTAAATCCCACTTTATAGAGCAGAGACTAATCGGAAAACACAAGCCAGTCAAATGTTTCTTATGAACTGTTGACACTATATCAATGCTGAATCAATTGGTGGCATTTACTCTGAGTGACAGAAAAGAAATAAATATTTATATCACATAACCTGTATCAATGAACCCAGGCAGAAAGCTATTTCTAACCTGTCAATATTTGATTATCTTGAAGACTCATGTCCCCTTCTTCTAATGATTAATATGAATTCCTTATTAGACCTAAGTGGAAGCTAGTGGAAAGGAATATCATCATGAATGCTTGAAAACATAAAACTACACAAAAAATGAAGTTAAAATAACGCTAAGTGTTTGGGACAAACTCCAAGAAGGAAGGAAAGTCAAAGTTAAAAATAAAAATCTGTCCCCAGTTTATATAGTTGTGACTAGCTGTTGAATAACAAAAGCTAAGCAATATAGCAGGAGGGCATTTCCTCTTTGAAGATCTACAGTCTAGTCCCTGATCACAGCACAGTGAATTAAGGGCAGCATTAAAACATGAATTGTGAATTTCCTTTCTTTGATGGGCATAAATCAAATCTTTCCGGTCACGAATAGATTTTGGCTATTTTATTTCCTTACACAAGAGAATTTTTAAAATATGTAACCTTTAACTTTCTATGATCTAGATGTGCAAAAATGCCTTTATTTCTATTTCTTAGAACAGGTCTAAATGTCAAATTCAGGTTATCTACCCATTCACGGCCTTTCTGGCCTTATTCACATTCAGTTATTCTATTTTCTAAAAAAATATCCCTAAATGCCTTTTCTTGTACTATAGATTAGTATTTGCCAAATCTCACTAAAAAATTCAAAAGCATGTTTCTCGTACTCACATAATTTAAAGTTAGCCAAACAGACATTTTATAAATATTTTTAAAATTATAAACAGACCTTCCTGGCAAGAATCAATTTGTTAAAATACAACTTTATATTAGGAATGCTGACAAGCTTAAAATATATTCCAAGCTGTACTCAAAGGATTCAGTGCCAAATAAGCAAGGCTGCAGTGCTGATACGGTTAGAATCACCTTTTAAAGAGGCACTCTCATTTATTAGATCACAGTGTTACAGGTGATACTGAAGGACAAGCATGAAGACCAGCCTTTATCTTCTTGACATGCTCAACTACAACTACTTGATTCATGAAATGCCAATGAGACTTGGAGAGGTCACTGTGTGAAGGCACTGAATACGCATCTGAGATAATTAAGATTTCAGCCTTCGAAACATGGAGAGGAAGTGAACAACAGTTAAGAAAATCAATAAGAGTCTTTTATTTGTGGTGACACAGATGTCTCAGTCAATAGAGCCTAATAGGCAAACTTGATGGCAATGGACAAGTGCCTGCCTCCAAGGCTATCCAAGGGGTTTCACTATGACAAACATTAAAACTTATTTATGTTGCTACTGAAGAAGCTGGTATTCTTTTAGGTAGCTTAATTTAGCCATATATTTAAAGTCATCATATGACTTTGGATCTGACCATCTATTTGAATCAAAACTGGTGAGAAATGACAGCCCTAAAGTGTCCATTTATCCATCAGTTGCCAGTGTAAACCATTTAGTTCTGGATACTAGGATCTGAATGCCTGGAGCAGAGAAAAGTAGGTGATAAGGAAGTCTTCTAATAACTCTGCTCTTTAAAAGGCAGCATATGATGCAGCTCCAAACAATATAAGAGGGAATTTTTTCTCTTGCCCCTTGGAAAAGCCTACTAAACATTTATGTGCCTACTGCCCTGATAATATGAAGATTCATTCTCACATCTGAACAGCTGATTTAGTTATTCAAAGCCAATTAACTTTTTTCCCCTAAATTGTGGCCACAGTCCAACATGTGTGAGGTGCTTCAGTCTATTTGGAGCTAAATCTGATTCTCACATTTTGAGAAATGAGAAGCAAATTGCTTTGCCAATCAAAGTAAATCAAGCCACACGACTCATTCATAGAATGAAGATTTTCATGGTCTCTCCACTTCAATATTAAAAGAAAACACAAACTAAATGAGCAGTAAGCATCTCCCCACCTATGTGTTGCATGCCAATCACTGTGGTATATAGGCAATAACAAGTCACACATGTACCCAAGTCTGAATTCAATGAACATACCTGGCCACTAGCTAATATTTTCTTCAGTTCCGCAGAAGACTTCTTTAAGCTGAAAAATACATGGAAAATAATGGTTTTGACTACAGTTTCAGTTTACGAACCGGAGTTAAAACCATATCCCCCCCCAATAAAACAGCATCTTTGCTTATGGTCAGGCATACTAAATACAATATGTTTAACCTATGCGATACCAACTGAGCCTGCTATTTCTCAAACAGCATATGCCAGAAGTCCAGAAAGAATGAAAATTCAAGACGATCAAGACTTACTTCACTTTAACAAAGCAGTTTAGATAATGACAGACATTTGACCAGCCTACTCTTCAAGATACAACCTAACATCTGGCAGTAAAATGAAACTACCCTCACCAGCAAGTGTTTTATAATAAAGTACCAAAAAATCCAATTTTTAATTTCAGTTTTAATTTAGTTTTCCTAGGCTGTGTGCCTCAGTTCAAAACCCAATAAGGTATCATCTCTCGATACTTCAAAGTGTACACAGTATGAAGTATTTCTCTGTTTACTAACACATTAAGCTATAAAGCTAGATTCAGTAACTTAGGCTGTGTCCACACTGATGGCAGCAAATTCACCGCCATTACATTGATTGCTCTGGATCGACTGAGCGGTCTGTATAGACGCGCTCAGTCGATCCAGGAAGCGACGCAGGAAAACCACCCCTGTAAGCTTAGTAGCACTGTGTCGAAGGGAGCGCTGTTCCCTTCGATGCAGCGCAGTATGGACGCTGCGCAGAAGAGACGCTGCAAAGTCGACGGGAGATACGCAAGTGATTTACGTCACTTGCGTATCTCCTGTCGACTGCCGCCGAATCGCCAAGGTAAGTGTAGACCGGGCCTTACAAATGTAGACCTGTGTTATTCAAACATGTGCTATAATGAGATGGTTACGTTAATATACTTTATGTATAAGGAACCGATCTCCTCAGCACAGATTACTGGGCCAAATTCACCATTGGCATAAACTGACGCAATTGCACTGAAGTCAATGGAGTTGAAACAGCTTAAACTACTGATGAATTGAGCCCATAATGTTTACTGTAGATGGAAGTATTTTTACAAACCCTACTCATTTTGAAGTATATCTTCGACAGAGTGAAGCAGGGAAGAGAACTGGTTTTGTGATGAGATACGCTCGGACCTGAAGAGTAGATCTTTATTTTTTAAGGTGTTGGGATTTGTATTTCACACCTATCCCCTTCTTTATAATAGATCAAGCACCCACAACCAAACATTTCTGAACTTGTTGAGCCCCAAAGTTTAGGGATATTCAGATATGGGATTTGGATTTGAATCCACCTCTAACTTTACCAGAAAAAAGCAATCCAAACCCAAATGTATTCTAATGAAAAAAGCCAATGTATACCCACTGAAGTCAACGGTGTTGCATGGGTGCACAATTATGGATGGCACAATTTAACCCTACGACTAGGAAAATATGTATAAACTAAAACCCAAACACATTGGAGGAAGAGTTGTCTTGGGGTTAAGGCACTAGACTGGACTCAGGAGATTAAGGTTCAACTCCTGGCACTGCCACATATTTCTTATGTGACTTGGGCAAAACCCTAAATTTCTTGGAGTCTCATTTCCTCATCTACAAAATGGGGAAAATATCCTTCCTCTGTGTCTTATTTACTGAGACTGTAAGCTCTTCAGAACAGGGACTGCCACCTTATGTGTATGCACAATGGGGCCCCAACATTGGTTGGAATCTCTTGGCACCACTGTAATATAAATTAAGAATTACCAAAACACTAGAAAGCATGAGGAAGTCACAATTCATTTTTATCCTTCCTCTTGATTTCTTTACCAATCTAGTGTGTGAAGTGCCCTAAAAGCTATGTTTTGATAAATTCATTTGGTGCAATCTTTGCTTTATTTCACCATAAAATAGAAGTAAAAAATATTTAAAAATATAGGGGGTGATTTAGAGGAACCTGCATCTGACGGTTCCAAAAATATATCTGGTGCAGTCACAGAAAGGTGACGATGCCTGGGCAAGTTTCAGAAAATACAAATAAAAAAATTAAGAACAATACTGTTACCATTTCTCTTGGAGCCATAAACTTAAATTCTTTAAATGAAGCTCTTAATTTTTGGAAACTTGACTACATTAAATAAACGAAATAGCAATGACCAAGTACTAACATGATGCGCAGCTTGAACATCAAAGCCTTTCTAGCGAGCCTGCCCATTTTATTAGAATATTCGGTTATACTAGTATCTCCCTTTATGTAACTCTGGGACTGCACAATAAATTCATATTATAAACGTGTAATGAACGATTGGTCTATCAAGACCAGAGTAGAACATGGATTGGCATGGAGGGCTAAAGAGATAAAACTTCTGAGTAGATGATAATTTTTTTTTAATATTTGAAAATAAGGATAAAAGTTGTTTTTTGTCTGTGGTAAAAATTAAAGTATATTGTCAAGATTTTCATCTTTAGGTATTTAAAGTAAGGTTGGTCCCTAAATCCATATTTAACACCTAAACAATGCTAGATGCATTTTCAGATGTACTGAGAACCTGCAACTCCCACTGATTTTATGAGAATGGCAGGTGCTCAGCACGTGAGAAGAATCAGGCCAATTTAATTTAGGTGTCTTAGATGCCCTAATTGGAAAGCGTTTTCCAGAATCTAATTAGCCCACCCTCTACATGTGTATAAGGAAGAAATCTTATTTCCACCTCAAATTGTTTTTGTAGTCTCTCCTCTTTTTCAGCAGAATTGTCTCATCTACCAGCCATATTGGATTAGATATATCACTGACGTTACACTTCTATTGGGGTATTCACAACTAACTGCTGCAGCTGTATTTGTGTTTTTGGTAACTGACGACTATCTTGCAAAAGTGATATGCATTGCTATCAACTGACTCCAAGGTAATTTTCTCTCCCAAAATATCAAGGCCTCTTCTCCTTCCCCCCCCCATTTTCCTGACAAGCTGATCTCCTCATCATCCCATACAACATGCTCTCTAGACAACGGTACCACTAGAAAACTCCTCAGACAGATGTGCTGCTGTTATTAGTGAACTTTTTAAAAAACAAACAGAATAATATATTCTTGAAAGGTGCATGTGTCTTGATCATAGATCACTCCTAAGAGGAACAGTGAAAATAGGGACTTCATATTTGGTGGCTTTGTTCTTCAATAGGCCTTTTGTTCCCAGACTACTTTAAAGAAAGATTAAGTTTTCCAAGGAAACATAAGTTGATCTTGTCATCTCTCATGACTATCAATTTGTGAACATGAAACAAAGAGAGACTTTCAATTACTTCAAAAACACAACTCCAGTGCAAAAGGTTTTGGAAAAGGAATGGCAATTAACCAAGACATAAGATGACACAATCTTCTAGAAGCCTCATTTTCAGTGCACTTTGAGAACCTGCTCAAAGTACACGGCGTATGAAAACTACTGAATGTTAAGGAGAAGAGTGTTTACTTAGCTTAGTGTACAACGTAGGCTAATGAAGACAGTAATATTTTCTTCCAAAAGACATGGATAGCATCTTCACAATTGTGATACTCAGCAAACCTCTCCAAGCTACTGGAGCCAAGATTTATCCAAGTCCAAAGCAGACTTGCCTAAAGAGCTTGATTCCTCTCTTGTCAAGGACTCTAGCAATGCTTGCTGTTTGGGGCACCATTAGTGGCTTTGGTGCTTGCAGAGTCTGGTTACGTACTGTATCTTGATCTTTGTATTGCCTCTAAAGTTGTAAAGTACTTCTGCTCTCCCCACTGGATAACTAGATGAGATCACAAATGTGAAGCCATAGGACTGCAACGTTGGAGGATACTAACAGAAAACTGCTTCCACTCAAGTGTGAACAGATCGTATCTTAATATGCTTGTATCAGTCTTTGTCAACTGGTTTAAAAACGGGTTTTTAAAAAGAGAAGGAGACACAGTTGGTGCAGGGCTATGTGAAAAGGCTACTAATAAAACAAACAAATTCCGATTAGACTAATAAGCCTTTGAATCAGAAGGCTCTACTGTGGTGCAGTAGAAGCTACCTTTCCAATACTAAACAGTTTTCTTATATTTACAGGCAATACTATGTAATATTAAAACCACAGCTAGAATTCTGAAAAGAACCTACAAGGGTTAGATTTCAAATACCACCGAAAGTCAATGCGAGTTGGCTCCCTAGCACCCTTAGACTCCTTTCAAAATCCCAGCCCGTGCTAGCAATTCTACTCAATTGAGCATCAAACTTAACAGGACCAAATTTTTCAGCAAAATCACTTTGAATTAGATTAATGACTAAACCTGCTAAATAAACTAAAATCCCTGTGCTGGACAATGATCATTAGATCAATTAAAATAAATGAACTTCTGGCTCAACTACATACAGTATGTCAATGTCATATGAAAGATGAAGCTATCTTAAAAATCCCATGAAGGCAGAGTTCTACTGGCAGAAAGTAGGTTAACTGAACACTTGCAATAGGAATGTAACGTTCTACAGGGCAGGTTAATTTGGTTTTTCTCTCACTGTACCCCTTCACTGCCAGTAGTCACACTGATAAAGTTACCTGACATTTCAAGTTTGCTACTACTAATTATTATACACCAATCACTTCTCAGGTTCCATTTTGTTTTAGTAAAAAACATACAAATCCACTACTGACTCTTACCTATTGCTTGGAAGGGAATCCGAGACTGCTGAGCTGCTATTATTAGCAGACCCTGCTCGTGTATTTACCTGCAGGCAGGGAAAGAATCTCCATCAGTCGTTTGTGTTCAGAGGACACCATTCTAATTAACCTGTAATTTGCCATGAATTTCTCATTTCACTATGAAGGTTAATTAGCTTGTTGCTAGGCATGCCCATCATTGAGGTCTTGTCTGTATGTAGGTTAGCATACTATATAACTGATGGGTTTCAGTATACTATTTCCTTACATTTTAAATCCTTAATTAAATATAGAAAAACAGATATATACAATAAGTGCCATTTTATTCCCCTTTAAGGTATGCATTAAGAGATAAACAATCAGTTTTCTGCAATTCAGAACCGAGAACATATGTATGATTAAAGTGGCAAGTTAGTAAGTATATTTGAATGAACTGAATAAATGATCTGAAAGGATTTCATTGCAAGTTGGTTGTGGGCTTAACAGGTTATATAAATTAATTAGATCAAATGAATGTAGTATTCTCCCTTCAAAAGACCTCTTTTGCAAATTGGTACTAGTAGCAGAGTTAATATTTAAGAAGCTTATTAACAAAGGAAAGAAACAAATGCATTTCAGTTTTTAATACAACTGTATACAACACTCAGATATTGCAGTCAATACCAAGCAGATGAATCTTTCTCCCACACTCATTAAAAAAAAAAAAAAAAAAAAGGTCTGCTTGTCAGAACTCAAAAAAGTGCAGTTTTTTATTTGACATTTCAATAAGTGGAACACAGCATTACAAATCCATCTAACTTTACTGAAACAATTATTGAAATTCGTACCTTCAGGCCATGTATGTTCCGTTTCCCAGGAGGCTTGCAGGCTGAAACAGTAATTGACTAAATTGTAGAACACATCAGGGCCATTTACAAATTTGCTCAAAATGAATCTTTTAAAAAGAAATGAGGGTGACACCAAAATTAGCAGAGAGAAATGATTGAAAAGTGCCTCCTAAGACCCAGAGTGGGAATTGTGAGCCAGGATTTTTAACTTGCAGGGATTGAGCATTTATAAATGCTAAGAGCTTTTTGACACTGTCTAATATAAGTTATAATTTCTGCTTAAAACACATCAAAATCAAGATAACTACCTTCAGCATCTTCTTTTGTTTTCCTACATGTTGTACTTTCTCAGCAGTTAACTGAATTATTTTATAGAGTCATTTTTTAGTGATGTTGACAAAGAGGCCACTGTGTGTTTTAATGTGGGAAAACGTGGTTGGAGAACAAAGTTGGAAGACCAAGGAAACAGAAAATTGAATGTATTAAATATAGAATAAATGAAGCAGCATTATTTGTTTACATGCAAATCCTAACATCTTTTTATGATGCCTAGCTTTGAAGATGAAGTAAAACTTGGGAAAAAGGTATTTTCTTAAAGCCGCTTGAACTATATATTACCATGTTTTTCCATTAAGTGGATGTGCCTTTGTCAAATGTTAAAACCACAAAGGCTTCTAGCTACATGTTATGGAGAGTTCCCATTTTAAAACTACAGTGCCCTACAAATTGTACGTTAAAGGGCCTGTCAATTTTGATTGATTGTCTGGGGATGGATGAATTTGATTTTTCTCTCTCTCTCAGATGCACATGTATTTCACTCCAGTTTTTGACAGCAGGAAACAGAGCTATTTATTAGTCAAAAGGACACAGATGATAGTTATTAAACACATCAGTTAGGCCAGGTTGTGTGCATTAGAAATTACCATGATATTCTTAAAGAAGCTAAATATTATTATACCAAGCATGGGGGGGGATGGAAAACCTTAAAATTACCCTAAGAATGTAATCAGTCATTCTAATGTCCTTTTCTTCAGAAATGGAAATATGGAAATTAACATTTTGAACAAACAATAAAAGACATGCCAAATGTCATTTGCCCTGATGCCTGTAACAAAATGCTTTGGTAACAATATTCATAGCATTTAAATATGAAGCACACTGTTCGTACACACTGTAATAAGTGATTTGTTTGCCATGAATTAAAGAATGGGCAGAATTTGTTTAAAATATTTCTTTCCCGAGCTACTATTTTAAACAGAATTAAGACAACTATTATGAAAGGCTGAAGCGTTCTTCAAAGAACCCTTTATCCTAGATTTTTGCTGAAGAAGTGATCGTACCTTAAAACACAAACATATATAATCAGGGGGGAGTATGGAAAATGTAGCTTTCAGAGCTGTTAAAAAGAAGAGACAAAAAAGAGTTGCTTGCTGGCAAAAAAAATATATTTTTGATGGGTTTTGAAAAAAAAAATCTGAATTATTAATGTAGCATTTTACAACATAGGTAAAATATATTAAATACAAATTTGTTACCCCCAAGCGCTTGTGATATGAAACAGGTACAGCACATTTAAGGCAACAAAGCATGGCACACAGACATCAGTGTTGGCAGGCTTTGTGGAACAGGTGGGTTTTCAGAAGCGATTTGATTACAAGGTAGCACGGGAGAGGCTTTCCCAAAATGATTAAAACGGCATCATGAAAAGATATGAGGGGACTGTATGGAATGGGAGGGGTATAGAACCTCGTGAGGGAGGTACTGCATGGAGGAGTGGAGCTGTGAAGAATTTCGAAAGAAGGAGAGGAGTTTGAGTTACCTGAAGAAAAGGTGGATGACACTCTGAGGATTTAAGCAGTAGTAGAAAGGGAGACATGGCCAAAATGATGAGAAAGAAAAGCATTCTTGTGAGGACAGTTTTGGACAGATAGAAGAGAAAAGCCATGGCTAGAGCTCTGGCTGCAAAAAGAGAGAGAAAAGGGTCCCTGTTTGGATACTGTAAATGAAGAAGCAGCAGGACTTAGTGGGAGTTTGGATGTGAGAGAAAGAAAAATTAGTCAGAGATGACCACAAGGGTATGAGCATAGCAACAGGGAGAACAGAGGTGTTAACAGAGAAGGTTTGGGAGGAAGGAGAAGAAACTCAGCTTTGGAATGGTTCAACCTGAGGTGGTGGCAAGCCATCTAAAAGGAGATGGCATTGTTCAAGGCCCAGTACAATTTGAGTTGCCTGACCACTGTCCTACAGGGCATAGCTTCAGTTGCTTGGCTATTCTGACCTCTGTAGCATGACATCTTCTGGTTGGCAGAAATAAATAGGACTACTGAGTAACCTTACAGATGTCTTAGTTTCTGCATACCACAGCACATAACAAAACAAAACACACAACATGTGTGCTTGCAGCTGCACGTAAATAACAGTAACGGGAACAATAAATTATCCTTAAACATCTGGGGTACACTTTTTCATTGCCAAGGGGCATATTTTTATTCGGCCCCTCCTATCAGCAAATATTGTTTTAACAACCCCAATTATAAAAATAAAATGTAATTAAAAATAAAACCCCAATATAAATAATTAATACATACATATATCTATATATAAATAAAAAATAATTATATACAAATTATTTATTAAAAATATAAAAAATTACCATTTAAACAAAAAAGCGTGCTCCATCAACACCGAATTCTGCAAAACATGCTGCCGGTCAAAGCAAAAAATCCACTAACTCCCTGGTGGGGCCCCTAACAAAAGCCTTTCCTGTATACAGCCTTCTAAGTAACTGCTTAGCTCTCCAAATTTAATAAATATAATATATTGCAGTTAATTTTAGGCTTTTTATTCAATTAATATATCTATAAAACACCTTGTACATTAAACCATATTAATCTGCAAATCAAGCGTACCTTGTTTCACTAGGATTCACACTAATCACTAAGTGTCCAGTAACAACAGCATGACTGGACAAAGAGAGAAAGATCAGAGGTGAAAATGGAGACTGGCAAGTCATCAGCACAAAGGTGATAACTGAATCCATAAGATCAAAGGAGATCATGCAAGGAGGGCATATGTGGAATAGAGAAGGGACAACCCAATGGAGAAGGAGAGAAGCAACCACTAGGCAAACTGACAGAACACAAAGTTTGATTTTTAACCTCAGTGTGTCCCTGGCCACATGAGACTTCAATATTTTCTCTTTTGCAGTGGAGATCAAAAGATAAACAAGGGGCTCTTGAAACTTCTTCATACAACTCCAAACAAGGATATTTGTCAAGGGTACTCTAATCTCCCAAGATATCATACAGGCCTATAATTATGTACGGGGGTGTGTGTGCACGCGCGCGCGCACACACACACGCTAGGTACTATACCAACCTGATTCTTCGTTATTAAAATGAGTTTGAATGCAAACACAGCTATAAAGAGGCAAAACTGAATGCACATGTGTGTTTATAGATTACACACACATATTCATGCACACATTTTTCCTTCTTTATAGCTGCACTTTCACTCAGAAAACTCATTGTAATAGCAAGGAATTAATCTAGTGATGCATGAGCTCTTTCTAGGGGTGGAAGCTGCAAGAATCCCTCTGCTATTTCAGCTCCTGCTAGGCTGAGATGCAAGTCTCAATATTTCTCCTTTAAGCTTCTTCCTATAGCAGCTCACTAACCTACCACCACAGACAGCCTCCTTTTGAGACCTTATTAGCATTAGAGAGGCCTGTTGGTTAGTTGCCCAATTAAAACTTCAGAGAGTTATAAGTAATGAAAGTCTAGAATGTTTAATTGGGAAACTCATAGTATGATTATTTGTATAGTATCATTTAACAGGGAAGATTTTAATTCTTAATTATTTCAATTAATTTATTGCTGTGAGATTTACTTGGAGAATTTAACTTTATCCATTTAATCAATTAAGAACCACAGGTGCAGAGAGTTGATACTGAATGAACATTTGAATGAATTAGAAGGGTTTTACGATATGCTATTCTTTTTAACCGTTATCTGAGTTCTCGGAGAAAAGCATGTATCCAAAATCCGAACAGTTGCCTATGATTTTGTTTAGGACGTAGTAAATCCTATTTTAATAACTCAGCACATAAGCATGTGATTTTTCTTCTGAATTCAGAAAAGCACTTGAGCATGTACTAAGTGATGTCCTGAACATTGATACTTTCTTCAATATAACTGAGCATTACCTGTACACACCATCTTTTTGATTCTGTCACCAATTGCCAAAATCTCAAATAAAATTTCTCTCTGTGATGGACATATCTCCAGTTTTAAATCAGACTGACAAATCACATCCCCTGAACATATTCTGTTGATTAAAAACTTTAAAGGTGCAAAAGTCTTAAGAAACCAGCATTTACAAGCATCCAGAACTTGAGTTATTCAACTACTTCAGCTTTGAATACACACTAACTACAACACTAATTAGTTTTTTAAATGTACATAAATATGTACTATACAAACTGAATCTTGTTAGTCTAATTTACACTAGTAAATAAGCTATTTTATATGCAATAGCTGTAGTTTTCACGACAATCCTGACAATGCTGAATTATTTTATCTAAATTAAGAGGCAAACTTCATGTTATGTGCATTTAAACCTTCTGTAAACATAACTGTTGATGAAACAGCTTACTGATATAATCATTGTTGATTAGAATTTGTTAAGCATTACCTCTTGGATATATCTGCAGAGGTTCTATTAACTGTCCATTTACTTGCTGTTCCATTACAGTGGTGTAATACTGCAAAGAGATTACGAAGGAGATTATTCAGTAATGTCTGAAAAGTAGTAATGGTAGTATGGGTTGTTGAATTCACAATATTTTTTTTAATTGCTGTTATACGTATCAGCCTGCAAAATACATTTCTACTGTTTGTACTGTTCACACAACAAAACAACTACAAAACAACAACAAATAAAGGGTAATGATCATCAGCAATATATTGACTCAAGGGGAGTGGTTTACTACTGTACCGGAACCATGATAGGTTCACGCTTATCTGAGATCTACATTATCAGATGAACAGAACATTAATAAAATTTGCAACAGTAACTAAATTGGGAGTAGTTGTGAAAACTGGGAGGACGCAGAAATAATACAAAGGGACCAAGAGAGATTAGAAAGAGACAAAAAATAACACAATGAAATTCAACCTGGAAAAATACTGTGAAAAAATAATCCAAGACAGAAATAGTGAACAGGGAGGAGAAACCTGGAAAACAGTAATTCTGATTGTGATATGATAGCATCAGACAATGCAGGTTTGGGCTGCATATCCAACGGCGTCACTCCACACAAAGCACAGAGGTAATATAGTCCTTGTGTGCAGGGCTTCAGTGCAATGGCACCTACAAACACAATGTTCACCATTCTTAGGACTTTGTTACTAGAAAAGCACTGTCAAACTAGAGGGACCACATCACCCGACACGTTAGTGGCTGGCGAGAATAGTTGATGAAGAAAATCTAAAATAGCTACCACATGTACATAAATGTAAGTTTGGCAAAGAAGCTACCACAAGGGGATATAACAATCTGTAAATATTTGAACGGCATGAATATCAAGGATGGAAAGGAAATAGTTAGCATGGTATGAGAAGAGTTACTGAGTAATGGGATGAAATGAGGAAAGGGAACATTTAGGCTGAACATCTGGGAAGATCTATTTGCCTTTAGAAAAATGTCCTTTGGGAACTATTGGAAGCTCCATGACATGGGACACTGAAGAAAAAGACTAGACAAAACATCAGAACATGTACTTTAAGAAATAATCTTGCAATGGCGAGGAGATGGACCTCATTGGTTTTTGCCCTGTCTAAACTGCACCTCTCTGACTATGTATGGGAAGTGCTGAGAATTCAAAGGATGTTCCAACTGCAACTTAACTATCTTAAAAACAAAAATGTTGACTGAGAGTCAGATCTTCAGCTACTGTAAATCAGCATAGCTCCATTGACTTTGATGCTCATTTTCATCACCTGAGGATCAGGCCCAAAGATTTTAGAATGATAGTGTTCTAAGAGAAATACTTTGCGATGCTGTTATCTCTGCTACACTACTTAACCGGAGTAGAGAATACTGCACATCTATATGGTTTCAAGTATGAGTGTTCTGAGCATACTCATAGACTCATAGGTCAGAAGGGACCAATATGATCATCTAGTCTGACCTCCCGCACAAGGCAGGCCACAAAACCCTACCCATACACATTTATAACAACCCCGAACCCATGACTGAGTTATTGAAATCCTCAAAAATGAGATTTGAAGACCTCAAGCTGCAGGGAATCCACCAGCAAGCGACCCATGCCCCATGCTGCAGAGGAAGGCGAAAAACCTCCGTGGCCCCTGCCAATCCGCCCCGGAGGAAAATTCCTTCCCGACCCCAAATATGGCGATCAGCTAAACCCTGAGCACGTGGGCAAGACTCACCAGCCAGCACCCAAAAAAGATTTCTCTGCAGTAACTCAGTTCCCATCCCATCCAGCATTCCCACAGACCATTGAGCAGACTTATCTGCCGATAATCCAAAATCAATTGCTCAAATTAAACTATCCCATCATAACATCCCCTCCATATACTTATCAAGCTTAGTCTTAAAGCCAGATAAGTCATTTGCCCCCACTACTTCCCTCGGAAGGCTATTCCAGAACTTCACTCCCCTAATGGTTAGAAACCTTCGTCTAATTTCTAGTCTAAATTTCCTAATATCCAATTTGTACCCATTCGTCCTCGTGCCTATATTAGTACTAAACTTAAATAATTCCTCTCCCTCCCTAACGTTAATCCCCCTGATATATTTATATAGAGCAAGCATATCCCCCTGGAGCCTTCTTTTGGCCAGGCTAAACAAGCCAAGCTCTTTGAGTCTCCTTTCATAAGGCAGATTTTCCATTCCTCGGATCATCCTAGTAGCCCGTCTCTGAACCTGTTCCAGTTTGAATTCATCCTTCTTAAACATGGGACACCAGAACTGCACACAATATTCCAGGTGGGGTCTCACCAGCGCCGTTTATAACGGCACTAACACCTCCTTCTCCTTGCTGGAAATACCTCGCCTGATGCATCCTAAACCACATTTGCTTTTTTAACAGCCATATCACATTGGCGGCTCATAGTCATCCTGTTATCAACCAATACCCCAAGGTCCTTCTCCTCCTCCGTCGTTTCCAACTGATGCATCCCCAACGTATATGTAAAATTCTTATTATTAATCCCTAAGTGCATGACCTTGCACTTTTCACTATTATATTTCATCCGATTACTATTGCTCCAGTGTACAAGGTGGTCCAGATCTTCCTGAATAGCATCCCGGTCCTTCTCCGTGTTAGCAATACCAAGGACTTACCAGAAAATCAACTTCTATATAATGTAAATCAATGTAAGGACTGGTTTATCAGTTAACTAAGTGTTATGTAAATAGTTTTCTTCCATCTTCTTATGGAACGTCATCAACTTAAGTATAAAAAGAGAAACTACACAAATATCATGAGCCCAGACTGTAATGCAGGCTAGTAAGATTGCTTTAAGTGCACACTACATGCTTTCGCTGCATAAAATCATACATGCATTCACAAAACTGAGTTCTGGAAGCTTCAAGTCTTCTAGCTTCACCTTGAGGCACAGATTTCTGTACAGCTGATTACAAACTTGGTCCTGTTCTCAGTGGGGATTTGTGTGAACACAAAAATCTGGCTGTGCAGATTAACTTGAAGGACTGGGGCCCTATTTCTATGTTCCTTTATGATTCTAAGATACTAACCTGCTAAGAAAGCGAAGGCATTTGCGATCTTCACATTTCTCATACATAAGAATGGACAGGAAGAAGAGTCCTTTTGTAGTGTTAGTAGGAAAGAAAACTCTCAGAGGGGAAGGGGGTTGAGTTCCTGTTAGGCCCAGCAATGCAAGGTATTAAAAGTGTGTTTGTGATTAAGATTGTTCAAGGGCTACTTGGGTCGATTACTGTTCACTTATCTTAAATAATCATGCTACACATGCTTCCACTGTGCTTGTACAGAGTAAATGTATTAATCACAAAAATATACTATTTTGAAATGATCAAGAGATTTTGCAGAGAGAAAGAGAACTATCCCTATAGATTTATTTTATATCTTGGGGTAATGCAAAACAAGTTGAGCACTTTGCCCCAAACAAAACAAAACAAAGGCAGCTGGCATCTAATAGCTACGGGGCTATAAAAGAATGCCCTGTTTTCTAGTGAACCAAAACTGTAAAGAAATTGTGTTTCCTTACTTTTAGTAATATGCCAGGACCCCAAGACCCATACATACAGTATAAGCACAAACTACACACTCTCTGGAATAATAAACTAAAGCAAATGTTCAAGAGACTACGTTTTTTCAGAAAAAAACAGTAATGTGGCCCTCTCCATTACTCAGTGATGACAAGTAAATGAAATATCAATCATGTCAGCTGTCAACCTTTTGGGACAGCAATAACTGTTAACAAGTAGTCTGTAAAAATTCTCCGAAAATGATTTGTCCTCCACATACAAGCATGTCAGTTTCCTTGGAAAATTAAGACGCCAGTGGCTATTTGGAACATTGTTCAGGTATTTTTAAATGGAAAATTTGCCAGTTATTGATCCAGAGAATGTACCCCCTTGCTTCCAGAAGGCTGCAAGCAACTTTCCAATCAGTAGCTGTCAAAAAAATTACTGCCTTTTTATACTGATACAAGACAACGGTGGTAGTGTAGCTCCAATTCTACTTAATATCTTTCTTTAATTAACTGCTATGTATAATAAGAAAATAATTTCAATTACCATCTTACAATATTTCCATAAATATAATGCAAAATCGCTTTGTGTATTACAAAGCAAATTAATTAAAGAGTTGATTGAAAACTGTGCAGACAGTCAAGTTCACAAACAAATAACCTCAAAGATAAAGCTTTAGAACAGATACAAAACATCTTTTCCTAACGCAAAGCCTTGCATGCATGGAATGGCCAATACTCTCATTTCATTATTTACTTTTAAATTTTAAAAAAAATTCACTCACTTGCCTTTTGCAAAATCTTTTCCCTGTTGATGGCAAAACACATCATGTCAGCAAAGATATGAGCAGCTTTCCAACCCTGCAAACACTTGCTAACAGGCCTACCCACTGTCATGAGTGGCTTACAATGTATGTTATAACAAAGCCACTCTCTGCAGTCCACTCTCCCAGCATGCAACTTACAGGAACTCATAATTTCAGTATTGTAGGGTAGCTAAATCTTACATACATCACTTGGTAATCGGTCCCAGTGGTGATGATGTCCAGCAGCCCCTCTAACCATCAGTTTTTTGCTTTTGTGGGATTTGTTGGTTGTTTTTGTTTTATTGCATTATTTTTTGAGAAAAAGGTAGAAAGCCCTGCAAAAAAAAATTATCCCCAATTCTGCCAGGAAGGCAGATGGATGTCCATTGAGTTATAACCACCTCGCTTCCAGGAACAAGAACAGGTAAATAATTGTAATGTCTCCAATATTTTCTTCAAGATTATGGTGGATTCATTCCCATGCTTAGAGACTAAAAATCTCCAGAATGTTTCCATAAACCACTAAACAACAGACAGACTGATAGAAGAAGAAACCATCATGTGGATCACTGAAACAGTCAACTGGTATAAAACATCAGAGACAGAACAGGAAGAAACCAAGTGGCTCAGACTGGATCAAAATAATTTATAGGGATCCTGTAAATCTTAAAGCATATGGGAAGGCAGGAGAGTTGGGCACTTACCATTGCTAACATGCTGAAATGTCAAGAAAAGGCCTGGATTCATGGCAAGAAGCACGACCTTGCAAAGTACTGATTTGTAAAATTGTGCTGGAAAAAAATTCAAGTATCCTTGTCGTATCCTGTCAATAAACCTAGATATTTCCTAAGGATTACCAATGAATGGATAGGCTATAGTCAGATCCCATGGAAAAGTATGATTATTGAGCCAGCAGAATAATCAAGAAAAAGCTGCAAAGACCAAAATTTTTATCCCACTCCAGATAAAATTCTTAAAACTTCTTAATATCTGACTTGCCATATGGCTTGGTCTCTTCAGATTGGAGAGGCAAGTGAGAGAAAGTTTGGTGGGGAAAAGGTTTAACTCATCATCTCTTGAAGATCTGAACCTTACAATTAGGTGAATCAGTATCTGGAACCCTGAAGTTCTTTTACTCTCCTGGCTTAAGTCACTGACATTAAGAAAAAAAATGTCACTGTGAAACTGGAGCACATGGTATTTAGTAGTACAAGGAATGCTCAACAAGGAACACTGTGTAGGACTTCCAAGCAGTCATCTCCTCAGATTTCAAAAGATCATGGCCTAGCAAAGAAAGCCTTCAGCATCTTATTGAAAGGAACAATTGGGCAATGAATGCTTCTGTATGAAGTCTATAACCCACAGAGAGACAGGCACAGGAACACGGCTTATGCTGACTAATCCTCCATCATACGTTCACAAAGTCTTATTCCTTGTAACTATAATTAAAAATGACTGAAGTGATTTTCAAAAACTTATGATCTAATGATTTTACTCAAGCACAACTCTTGCTCTCCAAGGGAACACAGTGCAGAAGACTGTGTTCCAAGGTGCAACTAGCAAAAACTGTTTTTGTAATGCCGAAACCACACTGGCTTGCTGGTTCCCTGAGGCACGGGGAACTGCATTGAGCTATCTTCAGCCTGATAATACTTGGAAATTGCGATGTCAGACATTGAGGATCAAAGCTACAGTGGCAAGTGCAACAATGTTAACTACCCATTTACCAGGTTTCTTACTTCTACCACATTCATATATCTCTAGATAAATATCTCTTGGATGAACAACGTCTATGCTACCAATTCATGACTCCGCATGCAACTCTTAATACTGTACTACATTCTCTCTGGCTTGCATTTGGGAAGAAACACAGATGAAGAAAAAAAGATCTGTTTTCATCAATGCTGAAAAACTGAATTGACAGAGAGACACATTCTTTCTTCAAGCTTCTTGGAGAATATTACAAATCAATAGAGGAAAAGGCCATATTAAATCACAATGGCTATATCAAGAGAATGCTTGACACTGTCCTTCATTTAATTAGCAATGATCAGAATATGTAGGTTTGAAATATTTTTTTGACAATAAAAAACATTTAATATTTTAACAAAAAATTCATCAGGCAGTCATATCAGAGAAAAAGCCATAGTTCTACTCGTGTCCTAAAAGTATCTTGAAATAAAACACTATGAAAACTGATTTGTTGACTTACACACGTACTAAAAATACCTATCACAACAGCATTTTCAACATCAGTTGGCTGCAGAATTCCTTCAATATACGTCCCTGTGGAAACAAAACGACTCATTTTTTCTTTACAGGACAATTTATTATAATTTTGGTTTTCTTCTCGCTACCCCTTAAAAATGCACAGAGTAAACAAAAAGCTCAAAAGCACAGAATAGTACTGATGTAGCTTAGTATCTTGTATACTTATCTACGTAATAATATATGTGACAAAACTCTTTAGCACAAGATATCCCTCATGTCACACGCAGCTCATAGATATGTACCATTAACAGCCAGGATTGCTTAGCAATTTAAATAATTGATAAGATTTCAATTAAAAAGAAGAAACATTTTTAGTTTTAATAAAAAATCTGTTTGTATCACTGCTAAAAATGCATGATATTTTGAAACATTCCCAGAAAACACTGGTATGTCAACAAATGCTAGGATA
Source organism: Mesoclemmys tuberculata (assembly GCA_007922155.1). Lineage (NCBI taxonomy): Eukaryota > Metazoa > Chordata > Testudines > Chelidae > Mesoclemmys > Mesoclemmys tuberculata. The sequence goes on along the minus strand of ML675644.1, from coordinate 19,629,035 downwards.
TTTCCATTCCAGTTTACGCCTAAAGAGCTGACATTCTCAACTTTTGTTATACATGTTTGGTCTAGGAAAAAAATAAACATGATCTTCTCCATCATTAAACCCAAGTGTAAAAATGTCTGCTGCACTCGTTCTCCATTTAGTTCTGTCTAAATATATAAAAAAAACATGTTTCTGCCTGCCCTCCCCCAAACCTCTAGCTGTATACCTATATTAAGCTGACTTCCGACTCACACCTCAGCCCTTCAAAGGACAGCAGCAGAGAGAGAAGTGGGGAAGTGAATAAAAGATGAAAAAAAGGGACTTCATGTCAATTTACCCACGAGCTCATGGGCACAACAATACTGAGATGTTTTATGAAAGATACAAAGTGAAATCATTCTAGTTTTCACTCTATTTATACCTCGAACACATCTCTGTCATCACGTGAGCAATTTTTGGAGAGTTAAGGAATCATGAAATAGAAAGCACCTCTTTCCTACAAAAGGAGAAAGTTACCATCTGCTACCGGCAAGTGACAAGGCAGAGGATATATCATTTCTCAGGCTTGAATCTGGTCATAGGAGGAGCACAGAACAAAGCAGGAGTGCAAGATAACCACTCTTGTGTTCTCTGTGAAAAAGCAGTAACACTAATTAAGAGACCACTACTTTAAGTATTAATTTACATGGAATACATGGGCCAAAAGTGTTAATGTATCCCTGTCACTATCCAACATTAAATAGTGTTTTAAAAAGTTCAGAGATGGTATACAGAGACCTCCACCTGCTCAGTACCATGGTGAACACATCAAACATCTTTTTAAGCTTTTATTAAAGATAAAGAAAAGAAGAAGAAACAGTTAAAACATTTGAAATGTAAAGTATAAAATAAGGGTTTCATTTTTAAAAGATCCCTTCTTCACTCTTCCTCTTGGACAGTCTCTCAGATGGTATCAGAGCAGTAACGGTCCTTTTGGGGAAGAGAGAAACTGTTCGTTGAGATGAGCTGGAGCTGTTGTTGTTCAAGTCTGTTCCCATTTCATCTCAGATGATGTTTGGGATTCAGCTGGAGCTGGCAGAGGTGGCCATGTTGTCTGAATCCCTCTCTCTGGCCTGGTCTGGTCAGGACATCCCTCAAAACAGGAGGTTGAAGGCCCAGCGTCCCAGGAAGCAAGGGGAGTGACAGCCACAATAGTGAAGCTCGCTCTAGTAACTTCTGTCTTTTCCCCACAAAGTCTCTATCTTTATGGACCCAATAGTGGAGTGATGGGTGGAACAGCCTATCCTCCTCATTATTTTGTCCACCAATTAGGCCTACTTTCCAACACACCAATTTTGGTTCATTAATTTCTGGACCTGCTTTTTCTTGTTGACCAGGCATGATCTTAACACAATCTTTGAGTTATATCAGAACGCTTTTTTTTTTTGTTCTCTTTCAGTCTCTCTTTTTCACCTTAGCCCATTAATATTTGTTATTAGAGGTTATTGTGACATATTATGAACTTTTACGTACTTTTTAAAGCAGAGCTCAAATCTGTCAGCCCAATTGCCACAACAGTGCACACACAAATGTTGTCACACGTTATATTAAAAAAATAACCCCCAAATCTTCTGCAGCAGTAGTAACAATGAAACAGTGCATTGTTATGGGTGCAACACATGATCATTCCTTTCACTTTCTCAAAAGAGACATACTTGAAGTTTCAAATCAGGAAATTTGATTAGCTGAACATTTCTAGATGTGCTTATTTAGTCCGATGTTAAATTGTAAGATGTCCGGCTACACATCAGAGGACAAACATGCAGTTTTTCAACTCAGCAGCATGTGTATCTGGTAGCGGTACTTTTTGAAGCACTTAGTATTTAGTTACATAAACTCTTCGCATTAGACTTTTGTGTCAAATCACTAACATGTCTTAGCCTCTGTAATCATATCAGGTACTTACCTAGAACTCTCATCAGCATATCAACCTATCTACATAGAACTCTCATCAGTCAATCAGATTCCTCCTAAAAAGCTAATCATGCAGTCTTTTGCAATCCACAGAAGTTCTGGATTGGGAAGGTCTACAGGGCAAGGTCTTTTAAGAGTGTTTTTCCTTTTCACTTTTTTCTATTACATGTTCAAAAACAAGTAAAACCATCCAAACATGCTGCTTACCACCTCCTGGAAATGATGGATCAGGCCTTTACCCATTCTATTACTATACACAAATCCACACATCCGCGTGTGTGTGTGTGTATTGTGTATTCTCACACACACTTATATGAAAAGATGTGTACTCATGCATGCGTACACACACAATTTACACATCCAGTCACAAAATCCAGCCAGTGGACACACATAGGTACTTTATAGTATCTTTCATTCCAACTCATACTAAATGTTTGTCTATTTTTGAACCTTGAGCAAAGATAATATACTTAGCTATAGCAGAACCTCAGAGTTCTACGCCTGGGAATGGAAGTAGTTTATAACTCTGAAATGTTCCTAACTCTGAACAAATCATTATGGTTGTTCTTTCAAATATTGACAACTGAATGTTGACTTAGTAAAATTTCAAAGCTGGATTATGCAGAAGAAAAATGCTGCTTTCCCTTTATCATTTTAAGTAGTTTGACTGTATTTGTTTTTTATTTTTCGTCTCCGCTGCTGCCTGATTGCATACTTCTGGTTTCAAATGAGGTGTGTCGTTGACCATTCAGTTCATAACTTTGGTGTTTGTAACTCTGAGATTCTACTGTGCTAACAATTTTACAATAGCAAAATAAAAGATATGTATCTCCTATGCTTTGGGGAAAATGGTTCCCATTTAAAATAACCCTTGATAACAAAAGAGCAACCTGTATTTTTTTGATGATAAAGTCCAGACTAAGCTAAAGCATTACACCCACACGAAAGGCATCTGTAATCAGATGACTGGCACTTCAATGGCTGAACAGTAGTTGATTTTGCGACATTCAAAGCTAAGAAATAAACAGAAAATAAAAAACTATTTTGCCAAAAAGTGGATTTTAGTACTTAATACGCATCTTAAAAGAATAGATCCATAATTGGTTATATTCTTGTTTATCCGTTTCCTTTGAAAGCAAGTGTTAAATGGAAATTTTCACTTAAATTTACAACATGAAAGATAAATGTAGCTAAAAGTGAGTTAACATAATTTTGATTCAATAAGTTACTGGTTTTGTATTTTTTGTACATATAAAAAAACCCAGAAATATATCTTTAAATCTTCTTTGCATATTGCGCCTGCAGCTACAGTGTAACTCTTCTGTTAGGAGGGGTGAAAGAGTCTCCAGATGAAAGTAGATTTTGAAAAAATTTTAGAGCCCAGGGGTTCATTTTTAATGAGCCGTTACTTTAAGTACTGCATAAAAAAATACAAGAAATTGATAGTCCATTTAGCCTGCACTATACCTAATGCAAAAGTCATTAAGATGCATTATTCTTAATGTTCATCACATGATCAGTAAGTGTACAATTCTTTTTAAAAATATCAAACATGGCCACAACTTCATGTGATTTACAAAAACAAAAAGCCACCTCCATATAATACAGGACTATATTATGAACATTGTAGTTTATTTTTTAATACTTCAACACAAGCAAAATAACGGACAAAATCATAGGAAAACTAAAAAGCATGAAAAATATCCCCCATTTGTTAAAATATACCTACATAAGATATCATGGCTTTCATTTCTTCATCACTTCTAACAGTAATCCGATCACCGTCCTCATCTTCATCTGATAAAAAAAGTATTACATTCATTAAGTGAAATAAGTCATTTATAGTTTTTAATAAATCAATTATGCCTGTTTACTCTACCTGAACAACTGAACTTCTACAAACAAAGAAAAATAAACAGAATGAGCAAGCCGATTATACAAAAAACCCAGAACCTTGAAATGACTGTTCACATCATCGTTGTCTGGGGCCTAGACATGTGATGTGGAAGAAACAAGTGAGGAAAACAAGGAGCTAAAGGATTTGATACATAAGAGCATAAAAGGAGGACAGAAGATCATTCTCTAAACACATATACCAAAGTAATCCCAAATGTACATAAACAGAGGCTATAATTACATTTTAAGAGCAGTGACAAGAACAAAGCACTCGAAACTTTACTCTCACAATTTACGATGCTATCAGAACCTCCTTGTGGAATTACAGTCTATTCACAGTATATTACTCCTTATGCAAATCCATTAAGTCATTCTGGTGACACTGTAAACTCAGAGTGAAGTTTGAATGGTTTCTTAATGTGTCTAGATCCCCCAAGATGGAATTAAGTTTTATTTAGTTTCATTGAAAATAAAAACATAATATCAAAAACTTGATCTGTTCTCTTACCACTTCATCCTTCTTACTGTCCTGTCCTTCAATACACTCTTTCCTGTCTCATGCTCATCTGCCCCGTCACGCTCCTTCCTCCTGATACTGTCAGGAAGCACAGGTTTGTACCACACCTAATAACAGTAGTTTACTTTTTTTTAAATTTAAACCAGCAAATGACCATTCACTTGTATGCCCACACATACACACACATCAATTGAGACTGGTGCCAAACTTAGCGTGCACATGTTTGTGTGGATTTGTGCACAGTGCAACTGTGGGAGACGAGCACAACTGGTGCATGAATAGCAGTGCAATGTAATCATGCCTTTGTAACAATAGCTAAGGTACAGAAATGCGTACACACAGCACTGCACACCTTGAGACATAAGGGAAGACGCTGCTATAGTACTAGACACAGAGGAAAGAAGACGTTCAGAAAGGTTTATGTAGAGCAAGGGATTTTAAAATATATTTTAAATTAGGATCTAACAAAGGAATAAAAATTTCCTAAGTCGTAAGGCAGGCTTCTGATCTCCATAAATGATTGTGAAGTACTCAGATACTCTTGTGATGGGAAATGAAGAAATAACCAGGTGTTCTCATTGTTCATCCTTTGGGTTCAAAGATGACTATGACATCATTAGCTGATTTGGTTTCTGTGAACACGTGAGTGGCTGATCAGGCCAATTTGAGCTTTGAACTGTTTGTGGGTCCAGTATGGATAAGATTTCGCCAAGTAGAATGATCATGAGTGAGATCTTCCCAAAACTCTGGGTCAATGTTAAACCACTCCAAGGATAACTTGAGGGAGTCCTTGAGATGTTTTTTTCTGGCCTCCCTTGACTTGCCATTTTAGCCTCATCAGTTTCCTCAGACAGCCCATGTGAAAATGATTCGGCTTCATAACATGACGTCTGTACACCACTCAGGTTTTGCATGCATACATCAGAGCTGGCAACACGAAGGCTTTGTAGACGTTCAGTACCAAATACTGTAGATCTCTCAATCCATAGCAACTTCTTCTTTTTTTTTTTATTAATTTACCTTTTTATTGATTTGTTTCCCATTTTTGCCTGCCATGATTTAACATTCCTCTTTCTTTCTGAAGTTTGTACAATTAGAAGACAATATTCCTTTAATACTTATGTTTCCCCAGATTTGGAAAATTGGATTTTCCTTTTTCTATGTCTACAGTATGCTCTGGGGTATGACTCCCCTACTCATATACATGTACTCACACTAGTATCGAGCCAGTGCAAGTATAAACAGTGTAGCTGCAATAGCATGGTTAGCAGTGTGGCTGGCTGACATATAAGCCTATCTGAAACTGGTGGGTTTGTATCATGGCGACACTGTTATTTATACTCAAGCTAGCTCCATGAGCACTAGCAAACACAGGTGTACACGAGCAGAGGAATTACACACCTAGCTCATAGCACAGATAAGAGCCTCCGACACAGTGGTCTTTGAAAACTGCTTTCCATAAGACATTTAAATTTTTAAGCTCAGAAGTATGGCAGTGTGAAATGCATGTATATTTGTAGGCTGTGGAGGATCCACCACATGTGCTTTTGGGCTGGGATTTTCAAAAGGACCTAGGCACCTAACTCTTTCACTGGAAACTGATGGGAGACAGGTGTCTGACTTATTTAAATCACTTCAAAAAAAATGACAGCCTTTGCACAGAACATCACACAAATATGTGAATATGTCTCTGAATGAAAATTAACCTCTATTCATAATTACACATATTAGTTCAGGAACAGATCTAAATTAGTTGGGCAAAGGAATGTGTTCACTCTGCTTTTGAAAATCCAGCAGAAAACGCTAAACCAATAATGAAAAGAAGCAAAAAGGGCTCAGAAGAGAAGAAATAACTGTGTAGAAATATGTAACTGAAAATACTTAGAAAGCTGAACTTTATAAACCTACCAGAGCAGAACAACAAGATATTGGAAACATGGTTTTTGAAAGAAGTGGATGGCACAGTCACTTTCTGTAATAGTCTTGAGAACAGGTGGAAATGTAGCTGATAAGTTGCTTGTTTGCTAAAAATACTCTCTTGAGTTACCAACCAGTAGAGAGTCAAGAATGATGAAAAGATTCAGAAGAGTTAGTGAGTTGAAACTGAACATTTCCTTGCCTGAAAACATATGAGAGGCATAAGAGGGAGGAAGGGTTTGTAAAACTACAATCTGGCTGAAAGCAAAGTTGTTCCAGTATGAGAATCAGAAAGACTGAAGAAAGCTGTCATTAGAGTAGTGACTTCAATGAAAGCACTGTAAACAGAGAGGGGGATCAGAAGTTAAGGTAGATGAGGAAAAATATATTTAAAGAGAAAGACCAGAGTTGTTAAACAAGTTAAAGGAAAAAAAAACTGAAGCTAGAAACACCCAAGAGTATAGGTGATGCTCTCTCTCAACTGACTGGAAAAATATCCTTGGATCTCCAGGGTCAAACAGGAGTAGATTCAAATTATATGAAAATAGCTCGAACTCTCAGAACTGTGAGAGCTGCTTAAGGTTGCATGAAGAATACAAGAAAGATACCGATGAAAGACAGAAGGTTACTTGGTATTAAAAGAAGACAAGTCTAAAACAACCAAGGCCATTTTTTTAAAATAATATATTTCTCATGTTAAGTGCAGAGATTCTTTGCCATCCTACCAAAAAAATATAACTGAGCCTAGCCCCAAAACTGGGTCTACATTCAGAGAGAAGAATTCCAAGCTTCTCTACTTGCCTGGAGCACAACAATATGATTTTTCAGCACATTAGGGAAGCAAAAGTAGAACCAAAAAGCCTATGTACTGGCTGGATTTTGCTAATGTCACTTAAAATGGAGGAAAAAATCCTAGCAAGATACCAAATAGAGTGCAGCAGATGGTAAACAAATATTATGAAGCAATCTTTGCAAAATCTGCAGTGAGTCACAAATACACAAAATGGCAGAGTTTGGATAAAAGGATCATAACAGGCCATATGTTGTTAGTCATTTTATTTGTAGCAACATGTAATACAACAGTAAAATCCACATAAAGGTCCAACGATAGAAGAAGTGCAGCCCCAGGTAGAGGCTGCAATGGATGAGACACTGTAGATAACAATAACTAAACAAACAGTAGAGAAGACTATACTAGCTGGCAATTACCCGCGTCTCAGAAAGTAATCAAGCAGGTGAGAATGACACTTAAGCCAGTAAAATCTATGTGTTTGATATGGATAGAGTAACCAGGAAATCAAGCATCAACATACATAACATATTTTAGATGCCAGTTAAATGGCAGGGGAAATAGTTTTGTGCAGATGTAAATGACAGACTAGAGACATGAACTGAAAGCACAGCAGCAGATGTTAGAAGACACAATGAAATAAGTATTTCCAGGAAAGTTCTACACATGGTACCATTAATATGGGCTACTGCTCTGATTGCAGTGACTCTTACTGGTGCATGAAGTTCAAACAAAGCTAATGTGTGATGTGGGAAATAGGTAACAAAAATCAACAAATCATAAAAGAAATGGTAAGATCTGGAGCCTGGTTTTGTTCAAGTCCCTACAGCAAGTCGTAGCTTTTACAATGGGGCAGGGTACATGTCCCAGGCTCAGGGGAAATGAGGTTTACAAATACAATTCTTATGTACCTGGTGTATTTTTTAGCTAAAAACATAAGCATCCAGACATAAAAGCAACAAAAGTACCCAAAGAGTCACAAAGCGATTACTTCATTCAATTTTCTATGCCCATGATTATTCATCAAGCACAACACAACCAAAAACTATGCGCCTTACCTTCTATCATATATACACTCCCACCTCTAGCATCAATATATATAGTATGCAGATTCATAAACCAGATGCAAAATCCATAGTTCTTTTTGTAAGCCCCATCTCAACCGGGGCAGACCTTTTACAGAAAGTTGGTGGAGCCTTTCCTCTGGCACAGACTCTTGGCACCCATAATAAACAATATGTTAGAAGGGAGCAGTAGAAAGCCTATCCAATTTAGGTAAACTACTGGTCTTACTGCCTGAGGCACAGAAGTTAGATGGTCCTTCACAACTTATTCTTCTCGAGAACAGTGCCATAGGAGCCACAAAAACATGAAAAGAAAAAGAAAGGCCCCAAATCGGCAACAATGTAATAAATGAGAGCTTTGATACAGACTTCAATTATAGCAGGATCCTGGCCTATTTATAGGGCCCATGAACTTATTTCTTATAATTTTTCATTTTATTTTTCAGGAATTTCTTGTTATTTCATTTTATCCATTACAAATGCTTTTCCTTCTTTTTATTTCATTTACATTAACAAAATACCTCAAATGACCCTATATAAAAAAAACACTTCATCTATACTAAACCATTTTATTAAGCATTATTCCGTGGTATTAAAAGGTCTTAGGAATTAAAAGCAAGTATAGAGCAGTACCCTTTAAATAGTCCCCCTCTCCCATCGAGCCCCTGTGTCTCAGTCTCCCCATTAGTGCAAAGAACCCCTCCCTTATTCCCCTTTATATATTCTCCCTCTCCTACTGAAGCCAAGGCCCTTTGGGAGGGTGTCAGGTCCTGTCCTCAAGGGGTGAGAGGCCCTGCGGGGGATGTTGCAGAGCAAGATTGTCCTGCACTCACACCACAGAGGCCGCTCCTGTCCTGTGGGGCTGAGCCCAGCTCCCTGCTCCAAGTGTTGCAACCTTGAGCACGGGATCATAGCACTGCTCAGGTTTGGGCCACCCACCCTTCCATTATCCTAGTGAAGAAAAGAAAAAGGGAGACTGTAGATAAGTTGGCCAACGTCTAATTTATAGAGGAAGCAAGGAAAACTAATGACATGACATCTCATGAGCATCCTTCTAATGGAAGGAAACTGCTACCTCCTCCCACGGAGCATTCTTTGTTAGTCAGGGCAGGGAAAACACAAAACCCTTCCCCATAACTGGAGAGGCTTATGGCCCTCATCACCTGTGGTACACCATCAAATCCAGCTTCATCAACACGGGATATGATTGTCCTAGATCCAAAGAAATAATCGATCTCAAGGCAGTAGAGGCAGTCCTTTTCCCTACCCCTGCCATGCACGCACTGTATCTGACTGTCATATTCTGATACTTCTCTTCACATGAGAGAAGAAAGATCATCTCCTCATACAAGAGGATAAGCAAGATGAGATCTCAATCAATCATTATTCTTCGCCTGCCCCAGCAACCCACTGGGGATGCAGTATGCAGAAAGCTCCTTTTCTAGTACAAACCAGGGGTTCGTCCTCCATAATATAGTCAGTCTCCATTGAATCAAAAAGGAAAGGTCCCAAATCTAGCTGAGCCAAGGTTTCAACGAAGCAATTGCCATGCTGCCATGTCTGCATCATTCTACATTTTCTAGCATTTTTTTTAAAGCTGTATTTGCAGCTCTTTTGGTTTTTTAAATTTGAGAATTAAATTTTCAAATTACAATCCCAGAACTACAGGTACTTTATACTTTTCATTTAATTCAAGCCATATAATTGCAGTGAGGAGTTAGAGCATGAGAAGGTCATGCTGGTAATTAAAGCTATATTGTAGAGATATGTTCACTCAAGATGTAATTAAATAATAAAATATTACTTAGCTCAGTATCATCATTAAACTTGCATTAATGTATAAATATTTAACTGTAACATATAATGAATATAAACATCATTTATTTAAAAAATGACAACTACATAATGTGAGCAGAGGAGCCCTTACCAGACATAATGCAGACAGAAGTTAAAGAAGCTTTACTTACATTCAAATGCTGTTGTTGTTGCATCTGGCAAAACCTGTCCAATGACATCCTAAACAATGATACGGACAGAATAAGCCATATTTCTAACTGCACGTGCTCGAGATATTTTGAGTACATTAAATTCAACTACGCCTCTATTATAGAGAAAAGACTTGAAAACCTCCCACCCTCCAAACTTTTAGCATGGAATGCAAAGCAGTTTCAATCTGTCTCCCCCTTCCTCCTCCCTATGCCACCTAGAGGGCATAACAGTATTTAAATCACTTGATCATAACTTCAGAACAAATATTCCATTTTGCTTTTTCTTGCAATGTAAAGAATTCATTTTGTCCTTAGGGTATGAAAAATGTGTGTGGAACTCTTCAAGGCAAGTCATATCCATGGAGATTTATAAATCATCTCTGTACTTGAGAAGGCACGCGCACTGTTTTTTTTACCCCTGACCATCTCGACTGTTGGAGAGAGAGTGGTCCACTACTTTATAACTTGCTCAGCCTTTGTTTTCTGGTCCTTCTCCCCCACCCAGGAGTAGCTTTTGTGCCTACCTCTGCAGTCCACATGCATCTGAACAGCAGCAGGGACACTAATTTCTTGTTGATTACATTTTGCTACTGCACAGGAAAGCTTTGACGAATAAGGATGCACTAGAAATGCCTGCTGCATGCTCACAAGAAAACCTTGATTTACATTTGGAAGATCATCTCTGCAACCATATGAGCTAGAAATTTTTTATAATTATTATTTTATTTTAGTTGAAGTTTAAATCCTGCAAAAAATCTGAGTTGATTTATAGTTGGTTTGAAATAATATAAAACACTGGTTGTCCAGTAAGAAACGAAGCCAAAATATTCAAGAAGTGCAAATATTTCACTGGGTAGCATGTTACACTGGGTAGCATGTTAGTTATCTTCTAAGGACAGAATCAAACTGTATATACCAGGAGGCCCAGAAATGTAGAATTTCTGTGTATGTTATACATTTCTGTTCCAATGGTAAATTTTTATGCCTAATATTCGTATACACATATAACATTTTTAACAGCAAAAATGGCAAGATCTTTTTTACCCTGGGTATACGAACGTTCCTCAAAATTCAGTGGCAGATCAATTCATGCAGGCCTTCTAGTCTACATGATGTCATCAGCCAATACTGAGTTTTCAATATGTCATGTAGGGGCATAGCAAAAATGCACAGCATGATTTTTCCTTCCCGCTGCCTGATTTCTCATGTCATGAAGCTTTTCACTGACAGTGTCACAAACTGCTCAGGAATACATGAATAAAAATATGTATTGCAAATAAATGTTATACATCTTGGGGTGCTCAGCATGCCACATTATGGGACCCTTAGTGACCACTGTCCCATTATTTTTCTTTTTGATTTCTCTTTTCTATTCTATTTTTTTCTTATGAATAAAACTAGGAAATGAAATGTGAGATACAATATTAAGATGACATAATTAATGTAATGAAAAGGCAGCAAATACAACAGGAAAAAGTTAACTGGGCCAAATGTTAGATGTAGAACTATTACAGTACTTGCTTTTTTATCTTAGATGTGTTAAAATAAATTACCTTTACATGCTACAGTTTAAATGATAAAAGACATACCAATAACATGCAACGGATGTGCGCCACAAATTACAATGATTCTGCAGAAACATTGCCCGGCCGAAATTTAGGCAATACAAAGCTCGATGTAGTGTTAAGAGAATTCTTTGTTTAATTATTCTATAGCTCACTAGATGTTCTACAGAACACTTCAGAAGATATAATCACTGTCTGCAAGAGGTTACAGTTTAACTGTACGAATTCGGTACAAGGAACAAAGGTCTTTTCTACACAAAAAACTTTCACTGGTTTAATTAAAATTGGTTTTTAAATCAAGTTACTTAAACAATGGAAACCCCTGCACAGACACACTTCAATTCAACTAGCTTAATTTGGTAAATTAAGCCACATGTAAACCAATGTAAAAATGTATTTTAGTTAAACCATTACAAGTTTTGGGAGCAACAGCACACATGCAAGGAGAATACGTGTGGGTTATGAGAAAGGCACATATCTGAGATTTCAAAGAATTCCAAGTCAGGCTATAAAAACCACCAAAGGTAGGATTTACCATCGCCCATGCGTTACCAGCCTGCTTAATATTTTCACTTTAAAGTTCACATTTACATTACATTACAATTTGAAAAAAAAGAACTGAAAAATCTAAATCCATTAATTTAAGATCTGTAAAAGTGGAGTACACCACTAACCTGACTCATAGTGAATTATTGGTAAGGTACCTTTACCCTGCTCAGTGTCCTACCTTGCTATTAATAAGTTAATGCACCAGATGAAACACTACTCTTTAAAATATTCATTCATAAAATTGACCTTGGGATAAAAACAATCTTTTCACCTGATGTATAGGAACCCTTACACTTTTGAATATTTTGGAACTCTCTCATTGACTCAAGCTCACAATATCCTAATTTTCAGCAGGTTACTATCAGTGGTGCTACACAGAATAATCAGCACAGGTCACAAACAATAAAATCCTATAAACTCTTGCAGACTAATTTTCAAGCAATCAGTGGACAGAACAACAGGTGTTTTATCCATCAAAACATAAGGCCATTAACAACGAATGAAAATTCAGATAATGGTAGACTAAACAAGAAATCTGTCAAAACTGCTCTGTGGAGGACTGTAAAACTATTTGTCTCTGTAAGGAAAGAAAACTGAATGTTTAAAACTTAGTACTTGTAGTAAGATTTACATGGCTGTTAGATACAATGGGTTTCATTCACCTCACACTTAAGCCAGATTTTACACCAGTGTAATTCTCTGGAATTCACGCCAGTGTAAGTGAAAGAAGAATAAGACCCGTTCCTGAAGGAGTTCAGACTCTATGATTATGGATATCGTATGTGAATCTAGACAGATTAATGAAAAAAATTGTTGCATGATAATCCATTTAATAGTGAAAACAATCTTTAAATAAATCTGTTTACTGATAACTTCAAATTCTGCAAAAACTGACCTACACAGAAAATAATTTAAAGTGGTGCTCCAAAGAGTAGCACTTTGGTCCCAAATCAGCAAGGTGCTTAAGTATGTACCTAATTTTAAACATGCGAGTAGTCCCACTTCTGAAAGACAGGCACATATTTAAGTACCTTTTGGAACTGAGGTCTTAATAATTATTTAATTTTTTAAAGAAACATCTGTACCATTCAGCTATTTATCAGCGCTCTTCCAAGATGAACTCCTTATGCAGGAATATCACATCTGAACATTAAACAAAGTGGGCATAGTTTAGCGTGTAAAACAGTGCCCTAGACGTCAGGGCTCAGATTGTTAAAGGTATTAAGTAAGGTGGTGTTGCTATGCTCAGCACTGCAATGCCAGACTGATTTAAGAGCTTAAGTCTCATTTTCAAAAAGGGATTTAGGCACCAAATTTCTAAGAGTAAAGCAGTTAAATTTGGGAGTATGGGGGGAAACGCATTTATTTTTAAAAAAAACAAAGACTCCACAGCAGCCTGTGTTAAATAATCTGATATACTGTGTTCTGATTTGTGTTGCTTCTATACATTTGTAACCTCCTTAGGATATGAAACCAATCTCAGTCTGTTTTGTACAATACCCAGCACATTCATGATGCACACTAAATTAACGGTTATCTGATTTTCAGAGATGCTGTGCATCTGCATCTCCCACTTACTTCATCTGGAATTTTGCATGCTCAGCACATCTGAGAAACAGTCCTTGCAAATGTTACCGTAATTACTATTCAAGGTGTCCACCTGACCACTTAATTTCAGCTCACTGTCTACACATAAAAGTGGTACCACTTTAATAACATTGGTATAGTTAAAGTGATATAAGTGTCCTTAAAGTGTCCTTAGTGTGGACATAATTATACTGTTATAAAAGTGAATACATAACTTATTCCAGTATGGGAAGGTGAATAAGTGATACAGGTATAGGGTATCTTTATACTAACTGTATGCACATTTGGGCTTGTTCTAGTATAACTATTTTGGATTAAAAAAAAAATCATTCCCCTAAAAGGAAAAAGTTATATCCCTGTTGACAAATATATGCTGGCTAGCATATAAATATATATAGTAAATAATATGCATTGTCTGCATATTAGACAATGCAGACAATGTATTAATATATTAGTATGCACTAAGCACCGATAACATTAAGCACAAATACTGTAACAGTGATATAGCTTAAGCTGGCCTACAACATAATCCTGTTCACTTACGCTAACTATCCCATAACACCTTGCATTTGCTTAAGTAAGCATTTGGCACAAGCAGATAGGAAATGTGTCAAAATCAAGATACTTTCATTCTAGGTCTTAATACAAGCTAAGGAAGTAACTTCACAGATCAGTACCTGAAATGCTAATAGCCAAAACAAAAATAAAGAAGGAACAGAACAAGTTAGGGAACAGAAACAAACTGATGGGCTGGATTTTAGTGACATGTCAAGAAACATGTAACTTGTAAAATCATGTAAATAATGCCAGGTGAAATGTGTAACTTGGGGAGCATGCCTTCTGCACAAAGTGAATGTAACATCGCTGCACAGGAATGCTCTTTGAAGACTCACATCCTATAGAATCTTTTTCCTGTACTATATTAATAAACCTGTCAGACACAAGTTATTTGGCTCTTGAGTATATTTCATAATGAAATAAGGAACCAAAGTGTGATCAAGCAATTGACTATACAATTTATCAAATCAGTAAACCTTCCAAGTGTAGACCAGGCCTCAGAAACCTCTGCCCCAAAATACCTATCCCTCCCCACTTGGCTTCTGTTTATAAACTGGTTTAAGTTACAATAATTTGACTGAAGAGACATTTAAAGTTACTGTAAATATTGTTGCATGCAGTGTTGTTGTAGCTGTCAGCCCTAGGATATTAGAGAGACTAGGTGGGTAAGACACTGTATGTTCTCTACTCAATCAATGTTTCCATTTGTCACATCCCACCTGTCCTGAGTAAGGCAGTCTCCAGGTCTATGTTCCTCCACCTGAGATCTAAAATCCCTTCAGATTAGTAAAGAATCTTTTAGCTACTGCTCCCAATCTCATCCCCCTAATTTTCCTACAGACAGTCAGGGGACGGACAGAGAATCTGCACCCACAGTGCACCCCTGCTTGCTGATGCGAGAGGTTTTCCCTACCCTTCTGGTGCAGCGGTTTTCAATCTTGTTTCACTGGGACCCCTAAAAAATGTCACGTGGCCGTGTGCCCCCCCCTTTGGAAATCTAAGACATAATCAGTCTGTGGGCCACAGGTGGGAACCCACTGCTTCAGTGCTGGGGAGGAAGGGAAAGGCATGTCCAGTTCAGGCGGCCCCACACCAACCTGAGCACCCCAATGAAAGGTGGGGGGAGGGAAACCTGGCCCAAGCACCCCGAGGGAGAGGGGAAACTTGGCACCCCTTCCCAGGCACCCCGGGGAGGGGGGGG
>ML675644.1:19429725-19613071 GCA_007922155.1 Mesoclemmys tuberculata | reverse complement strand
GGGGGCGGGGCGGCCCGGCCTCGCCCGTCCCCCCCCTCAGGGCCTGCCTCTGCCCGAGGGCGGCTGGGCCCCGCCCCCCCGAGCTCCCCCGGCCCGGGCGGCGGCCTGCGGCTCGGGCACAGTCCGACGGGGCCCGCGGCTTCCTCGCCCAGAGGCAGGGCCCGAGCCAGCCCCGCCTCAGGAGCCTGCAGGGGGCGGGCTGCGCTGAGGCGAGCGAGGCGGCCGCTCCCCGCGCGCGTTCGCGGCCCGGCCCCAGGCCGCGGGGACTCGCCCTCCCCCGCGCCGCGCGGCCCAGCTGTCACTGCCTGGGAGCCGGGCCCGGCTCCACACCGGCAACTTGCCCGCACGGCCGGAGAGCTCGCCGGGGGACACGAGCCGTCCCCACCGGCGCTAACGTTACACCTGGGGGGAGGTGAAACTTGCTGTAGGGGAAAATAAACCCAGCAGAGCAAGTCCTGAGCGGTTCTGAAAGCTCATAGAGGCAAGATCGTCCACTGCCCCCGTCCCTTCAGACTCAAACACGTTCTCAGGACAGGCCTACCGTGCAAAAGATGTGTTCCTAACTCACCTGACCTACTCCGCATTAGCCAACTTCGCTTAGAACAGCAGCGAAGACACCCCCATTAGCTTCTAACTGAAGGTTAGAACCGATACAGCAGCCTGCGGCTGTACTCCAGCTGCAAACCTAAGCTAAAAAAGCAGTTGCTGTGTCTTCACGGGTATTTTAATCCAAGTTGGTTTATGCAGGTTAGCTAACCTGAGTTAAGGACATGCCTTTTTTCAGTGTAGACATAGCCTTAGTCTACCACATTGTGTTTTAAGGACAGATCCCATTAACCAGTCTTTATGAAAATGCAAGAAGACATTAATGCAATGTAAATTAATTTTACAATATAAAATCATTCCAACAATTACTTTTATATATATGTATAATAACCCCTCTAATTACCAACAGGATTGGATGACACAACCTTCAGACTTCAGTTACAGGAGCAACTGTTAACAAGGAAAGCGTGCTGTTATCCTCTGTATGGACTAGCCTCTACAGGGAAACATACCACCCTATTGCCAGTGGGTTTCAAAGCAACTATTTGGGAGCAACAAATACTGCTCTGGGTATGAGATTTTGGGTTCCCTTCTTGGCTCCAGGAGCACATTGGGTCTAGAAGTTAAAAGCAGCATAGCCAAGTGTAACAATGCCCTGGTTTGAATACTCTTTGGGGAGTGAAGCTGGACCTCTGCATTCTGCATATAAAAACAGGAATCAGCCTCAAGCACTTGAGATGAAAGAATCAGATCTCTTAGGATGGTGTGGAGGAGCAGTAGAAAACTACAGCCACATAAAGCTGCACTGTCCTCTTTTCTACAAACAATAAAAAAATCTAACCACCAGTCATCCCACTCAACTATACCAAAAAGAGCCTTATGCTCAACACATCTCTGTTTATTTCTCATTTGGGTTGATGATACAAGGCTGTCCCTCCTGCAGAACTGTGGAGCAAAACGCCCTCCCATTGCCTTCTGTGGGAACTGTGCATGAAATAAAAACTGCATATTGTCCTCTATAATCTGGTCACAACCGCTAGTGTTATTCACTGTATTGACAAGTGACAAACTGGACAGTTTGACTTTTATGTTCATTAAAAATTATGCTGCCAACTACAGTATATTCAATTGAATTCCTAAAAGAGTCTCCAGTCCAGCTCCCCCTTATTGGCATTCTACCTTGTCTGGACTATCTTAAAAAAAATTAATCTTTGAATGGCCATTAGCAGAGATAAATTATCTCTGTACAATTTAACTGCTACAGTAGAAATTAATATAGTCTCATGTCAGGAATATCCCAGGATCTGCTATTTCCCACATGAACTTCATTTCTGTTAAAATGAACCTTTTACCTAAAGTCCCTGTATACCTTTCAACGATGATTCATCTTTTATTAAGTTTTAAAGAATAGGATTCAAAATCGTAGAATTACTAAGGCGTTATGATTTTTTTCAAATATATTTTTCATTCATAGGGCTTCAGGGAAAACCAACTCAATTTACCAAATTTGCATAAACATTATATAGCTTTTCCAGGGCTAATCACAACCTCAATCCCCCATTCTGATTTGTGTAGATGCAACTGTAATCAAACTTCAGCTTTTTATATCTTATCTAGTAAAGCATATCAAACATGTATGGCTTGCAGCAGAGATTTATCAGAAAACCCCCATTCATTGGGAACTTAAGTTCTAAATATACCAAAATTTGATACAATAATGGAGATCTATTATTTCACACTTTCAGTGATACTATCCTGCAGAATTTTTGCTATGGCAATGTTAGTGAGGTTTTCATTTGTTTGTATCTTTGCCCAGTCCAGATAAGCAATGTTCCCTCTTCATATAGCAAGAATGCAGAAATGTCTTGATCTTTATTTTGAGTGATTCTCAGAGACCAATGAATGTTTTCCCTCCATATTTACCTTTTCTTAAAGACTGTTTTCCACACAGAAAAATTTGTAAACAGTTAGAGAATGAAATAATAATGTATTCGGATGTCATGTTGTCAACAAGGAACATTCATTTGATCAATTCCCTTTGTAATAATTTGTCCATATTTATATTGTACTCCCCCTCTGTGGAACATTTAAGCAACATTATAGTTGAAAGACTTCCGCTGCTAAAGTTCCCTGCGGCTAAAAGAGTTATCTAGCATTGAGAATCACTAGTTTTCCACGTTACAAAAAAAGAAGTCAATCCCCCTGCCTCTCTCTCCCCTTTGCCATATAACCATAAAGAAAGAGGGAGAGGTTGGACTGTGACTAAATCTATATATTACCCCTGAATTATAAACCCCAGATCTAGCTGCTTTGTCACCCAGCCAACAATGGAATATGAGACTTGAATCACCACGTGGGCTTGAGCAGGTGCTTGTGCTTAATGCCAGTGCAGGCAAGAAGTATGATGCTGAGCACCTACACAGTCTCTTCCTAGAAATACAGTTCTCTACGTGTGCACGTTCACCCCATGTTAATCATCACAACATTCTTGTTGGAAGTATTCTTCCATGGAAACTGAGGCAGAGAACTTGCCCTAGGCCACTGGGGAAGCTGGAGTCAGTACCAGAGCTAGAATTAGAACACAGAGCTATTTGCATCTAGCCCAGTGTTCAGATCACTGCATAAGAGAAAACCTCAGAAATAAAATGTATGAAGAAAACTAGAGGGGAAAGTAGTTAGGAGTCAGAAAGTCCTCAGTTCCGATTCTGGTTCTGTGTGCCTCTGGGCAAATTATTTCACCTCTGCTGCAATTTCCCCAACTTTAAGACAGGAATATAGTACACATTTACCACCTTAGAGGAGCATGGAGATTAAAGAGTTAACATCTGTACTATGAGTGCTAAAAGTTATGTGCCACATTAAATGTTAAAAAAAAATACAGGTATCCAAATACCATGTGTACTATATGTCTGATCAGAAAGAGGCTGAGCGCCAAAGTTCAGTTTCAAATAGACATGCCACCACGTTCAGTATTTTACCTCTGGCTATGGCCAATATTTGATTCTAAAGAGGAAGACAAAAAACGTCTGTAATGTGCATAGGGGAAGAACTCCTCGCTTCCTACAAGAAATGGCTCATTATTCCGCTGGCATATATTTTCATGGCTATGTTCCTTTCTGATTTAAAGAGGTAAGTGAATACATGAGAAACATCTCTGCATGGATAAACAACAGCCTAAAGTTACACTGAGGTGAAATTCACCCCTCCCTGCCCACATTCCAAAAATCAGACTCTGTGTGGTGAACTAAGCAAAGCATTAGTGAGGGAATTCACTCAGCCATACCACCTACAGGTAAGACAGGAGTGTCCAGCACTTATGTGCACACTCTTCCACACTATGGGCCTTCCCCTGTACCAGCCTAGCCATAGCCCGCATGCAGATCCCCTAAAATGCATGCATGGCTCGCAGAGTTAGCCCTACATGCCTTTCTCACTATCCTTTGTAGCCCTTTTGCACCGGTTTAAGTGGTGCAGGTTTGCAGAGACCATCTGCACCTTGGTCAATTTCACGATTTTGGCTGGAGAAGGCATGGTCAGTGGAAAACATTAAATGATTTCAGTTCAGTGGGAGCAGAATTAGGCCCCATACGGAACTTTTAAACCTATTTCTTCCTCATGGTACAGTGTATTTGGAATTTTTTATATACTTTTGGGAAATGATCATTTTAATTCAGGCAGGGTTATTAAATGTTTTAAGTCTTGTTTTAAATGATGTACATATTTTTAAAATAAAGAAAAGATACATACAATCCAAATATTTTGATGCTTAATAAAAATATTATTCAAAGGCTACATATGTAGCACAATTACTGAAAAATTGCAGCCTGAACATTACAGACTAAATTGCTCAAAAATCAGCCTATACATGTTAATGATGTTACTGTACCTTCCAGACCAGCTTCAGGGGCTGCATAATTGTTTCTGCCAACCTATAAATTTTTGAGTAACAACAAAATTATTGTGATTTTTCTTACTAAATAATTCATACATTACAAAGCATGTATGTAACAAGGACCATGAATCACTAAGCATATACTTATCATATCTAATGGCATTTCTTCTTATAAAAAGAATTCCAATAGATTAATATATTTGGATTATCTAAAACACATGGACTTTATAACATACATAATTTCATCCAAAAAACTTAAAGAGTTCTTTAGGAAGTGTTGTGTTTTTAAATATGCATTTTAAAATGGAAAGAATTCCTTGATCTGACTAGTGTAAAAAGCTGCTTTGCAGCATATTTTACAGTTTGATTTTATTAGGATTATTAATATCATTGAAAGTAATAAATTGATTTCATAATGAACTAGTACAGTGCTCATAAACTGTGCTTAAAGTGATGCAATCGTTTTAAAAATAATTCTTAGCCATACATATTCTACCTTACGAAACAAATAGCCACTAATAATGATTCCAAACTGTCTGGGGTATTTATAATGCAGAGCATTCCATCATTTCAAAATCTTAATAGCTTCATCACATTTTTTTAAATGCTGAATAGATAGCACATTTGTGTTCCATACAACAACTTCCTCATTCAGACTTTGCTAATCTGCATAGTTTATCATTTGAACATGCACAAATATCATGGGTTTTATCCAACTTCTCAGCAGACATTTAATAGCTATTTGCCATAGAAAGACTTCATATTTTATAAAATTTACCACAGTGCATTTACTAGTACATTATGAAGTATTAGCATAAATAATTAAGACTAAACAACCCTTGTCTAAGAAGCAATGTACATTTTGTGATGCATTATCCTAATTTATTTAAGATGCATTTTTCCCACATATTAATTCACAAAGATCAATAATTTCCAATGAGTGTCCTAATCATTAATTCAAATTAGTGAGGCTGTACTACACACATATTACAGGCTATATTTAAAGCAATTTTTTTATCCCTAAATTAAGATGTCATTACTATCTCTCACAGTCCACTTTGCTGTAACTGTCAAGTGAATTTAAACTGACTAATAATACCCAAAATGTGTGTACAGTTAAGTTCTTTCATACAAAGTATGGTTTGGGAAATGTACAGATTTTAGATCAAAAGTTCTATTATCTTGTTTCTGTAGTCAGCAAGATTATGGAGGAAGATTAAGCCCTAGTACAGTAAACAATTTATCATAAATGGCCAAGTAAAATAATGCAGGAACTGAAGGAGAATGAAGACAAGTTAGTTCAAGACATAAGTTGACACGCAGGAAATATAAGCAAGCAGGGGGACACCATATAGCTGCATGTCAGTCTTGTTAAATTTGGTCTTTTAAACGGCTTACTCCTTTTCCATATTTAAAGGCAGCATGGCCTTGAGAACTAAGCAAGTGACTGGTTAGTGCTAGGGACTACTTATTTTTAATTGTAGCTTTGCCACTAACTGTCTGTGGACATGTCATCGTTAGTTGGGCGGTTTGTTTGTTTTAATTTATTTTTATTTTATCTTCAAGTTCACAGTTTCACATCATTTAAGGCCAGAAAGGACCATTAGATCATTTAGTCTGATCTCCAGTATACCAGAGGAACCCACTTACCATTATATTGAGCCCCATAACTCATGTGTGACTATAGCAGAACTTGAATTTTGCTAAATCACGTCTTCCAGAAAGGCAACCTGTGTTGGTTTGAGGATATCAAGAGATGGAGAATCTGCCATTTCTCTCCGTAGTTTGTTCCAATGGTTATAAATGTATGCCTTATTTCTAACCTGAATTTTTCTGGTTCAATCCAGGTAAAAAAATGTTAGGCTGATCCCTATAGTAAAACAGAAATGATTGTAGCCTGGAGTAAATGTTTTGGACTGTCCTGAGGAGCCTTTACAAACACGTTAACTACTTCAAGTATTACTATGAATGTGGCTATTTTTACAGGGAACGCTTTTATGCAGCTGTTCTATGCTTTTTATAGTTTGGGTGTCTTTGTACCTGCCAGATGGTTCTGATCACTTTTGGTTTTTTTACTGAAAGGTTTAAGATTAACTGTCTCTGACACAATGCAGCAGCACTTCCTTGTCTTCAGTACACAAAAGGTTAACTCCAGCTTCTAGTTCCCCTCTCTCCCAGAAGGCTTTTGCAAAGGGAAGGGTGTAACAGAGCCAGAAAAAGAAAAAGGCTTGGAACAAGACAGGTTCCCCTACCCAGGTTAGGGAAAGTTACGCTGTTCATGTCAAACTCTTTGATTGGGTTACTTTGGCCCAGTCCACAATAATGAAAGTTGCACTAATCAATGTAGCTGCAGCAGAGCAAACCCATAATATAGACTCACTGGACTAGTGCAAAGCGGGGCTTAGTTCAGTATATTGCCACATTGAGCACAGGCATAAATTCTGCTATTCACCTCTACAGTAGGGATTTGCACCTGTGTAGTACTTTGATGTAGTTACACCAGTACAAGTTTCCTTAACATAGACAGAGCCCGTTTCACTTGTGTTTAAAAAGATTCTCTCACAATGAACGTACTTTACAGCCTGTTGCTGTATTTTGTTTCTGCTCATTCAGTCCATCGGCTTACACTACTTTTTTATGAACTTGTTAAAGGGACATTGTCTGCTGGGCAACTCACTTTATTAACAGGGTGTCTCAGTTCCCCACCTGTAAACTGGGGAATAGTACTTCCCTACCTCACAGGAGTGTGGTGAGGATAAAATGTATTAATGATTGTGAGGCACCAAGATACAATAGTAGTGAAGGCAGATAAGTACTTAGATAGATTTTTTTTTAATCACTTCTGCAAGAAAGATTTCTATTTACTGTTGTTACAACTAACACTCAAGATTATTATACTGAAAGTTGAGAGAAATATCTTAGTTTGTTTACTTTGTTATTTTACTAGTGTCATGCAAATAGTCTGTTCCGCTGTGTTTTTTGTATCGTAAGTACAGGCTGACTAACTTCCACTGAAGTCAATAAGAGTTGGATTAGGCCCTTCGTTTTGCCTGCAGCTGGTGGGAGTTCTTCCCCTTACACCAATAAAGGAAAAACAAAATATTTTAAAGAAAGCAGAAAATGTAATTAATTACCCACAAAATTAGCAGGGAGACTTAGGGGAAGGTGCAATATACAAATCTACTGACAGCCTGCAGGTCACAGACAGCTTTAGATCCAGCAGTAAAAGGTGCTGCCATCAGATACAGAAACTGATCTTTATATAGTTAGATACCTAGAACATTAAAACTTTGCATTAGTGAGTATTTAGCCAAGAAGTTTCCATTAAAACACACACACAAAACATCTAAGATTTAGCAATTTAGATTAGTAAACAGTACTCCAAGGAATATAGTCTCTGTTAATAACACCTCTTATTGCCGGGAAATCTCTAATGAAATAAATTTGTCAAATACACAAAAGGTATAAAAGTGAAATATAGTAATTAAGACTTGTGCTTTATTGATTGTGTGGCTTAAGTAATTTTTCATTACTAACATAAGATTTAATAAGTATAAGTAGTTAAAGATTCTGACTTGGCACTAGTCATTAGCATGTAATTGAACTAGTAAAAAAGATCAGTTAAACCTATGTTGATTACCACCTTATCTTTGAAAGGCAATTAAGGACCTCAATCATTGCAACAAGATTTGATTGTGCAGCCTTTATTGGACATTGATCTTTCAGCAAAGTGCAGTTACATTTTCCATTAATTTACAGTAACAGTTTAACTCTGATACCCTAGACTGTTGACCCAGGTAAGATGTAATGCTAAGCACTCATTTAGGTTAAGATGCCCCCAGTAGTCATTACTGTTTAAAAAGCAAATGCTGAAAAAAGTAGCTACCTGATCCACTTGGTTTAGAGTAAGGTTTCAGTTATCTGCATTAGTTGTTAAGTGAGGTGAAACAAAGCTCCTTGCCTTCTTATGTCATCTCACTCATTTAAACATCATCCTTGTATACAATGAAGAGATAATTAAAGCAAGAGTTACAAGGCAGACTGTACTTTGTTTCAAATGAGAAAAGAGAAGATCAAGTTGAAGGGTCATTTTGTATTTTAATAATCTATGATAAGTACTGATATATAAACATACCTGGGTGTATATATAGATATATAATGTAGTAGATACAAAAAGGAGCCTGTCAATTAAAAATAGTCACAAACAAAAATTAACACAGCTCCACATTGCTCCCAAGTAAAAAAATAATTAACTAAAGATGAAGTCAAAACCCAACCAGAACCACATAAAAAAGATGCACTCCCCCAGCCAAAGCTGAAAAAGGCCTCCCTACCAACTACTGCTATATGCCTTCCTAACAGCACCGTAGGATCTTCTAACACCCCTAACCTGCAAACTAAACAATGGAGGGCACTCGCTCTTAATAAGAGGATCAGCTATAATCCTCACCACATCTTCTGGGTGCTTCCTCCAATTTACGATCATCCCCTTAGTTTTAGCTGGACTAGGTTTCAGCCAGCTAACTCATCTACGCTCCCATCTCAACCACACACTAGGTAAAACATTTGACAGCACTTACTGTGTTGGATGAGATACAGAGCGGCATGTCATCAGTATACTAAAAGCACAACGGCATGTGCCTCCTCATTAACCTTCCCACAGGCCCATATATACATTGAAAAGGACAGGAACCAAAAATGGAACTCAACATTAGAGCATGCTTTAGGGACAGCGAGCAAATGCCCAACACCACTCATTGGGAAGGAATGCAGCAGCCATAACCTCCGCATAATGTTAATTAGATCTAAGCTCCCACCCTCCAAGCTCTGCAGGACCCAATATATAACCTATTGAAGTCAAAAGGCACCTATTTACTTCAATGAGCTTTGGATGAGACCTATAGTGGATAGCATTCCCAAACAACTGGCCCTTCCATACCAATATCAATATTTTCCTTCTCATGCACATGGACCCAGTCGACTTTAGACAGGTGAATCCTGGAGACAATGCCGCTTGGATATTCTTTGGAATTATAGGCCAGTCTACATCCTTTCTTCATGCCCTATCCAGTACCAGGAAACGCCAAGAAACTTCAAACTATCTGAAAGAGATTTCACTGGTCTCTCAAAACAAGAAAAGTTCACAGATCTACTTCATAGTATAGAAAAAGGATTTGGAGGAATTAGGAATATCTTAGACCTCAACTAACAGATAGAATTTTATCTTCTTCATCAGAGTGGGGACTCTAGATTCCACTTTCACTCAAATCTCTCTAGATCTTCTGTTGTCAGTGACCTGAAAAAAAAGCTTATCTGAATGCTTCCATCAAACTCTGTCATGAGCAATCTCACGAGTTCACTTACCTTCATTGTCAATACAACACATTATTTTCCAGTCTGTCTGCTACACCCAGGATAT
Source organism: Mesoclemmys tuberculata (assembly GCA_007922155.1). NCBI lineage: Eukaryota > Metazoa > Chordata > Testudines > Chelidae > Mesoclemmys > Mesoclemmys tuberculata. The sequence goes on along the minus strand of ML675644.1, from coordinate 19,603,214 downwards.
TCCCAAAGGGATAGGTAGTGATAGTAACCAGCCTAGAGTCTAGGAATTCATCTATGCCAACTTTTTGATAAAATGTAGTCCCATATATAGATTATGTATTAATTATATTGATTACTTAAGAATTCCCATTTATTACTTTGAGGGTAGACCCTCAAAGTGTTATATATGGGGTACATACTGGGGTTCTTGTCCCAAGATCAGGCCCATTATTATTAAAATCACTATGTATTTCTATACAAGAAAGCAAGACAGTGAATATAATAAAGGCAAGCGAGTCCTATGGGCTTCAAATGTCCCTTATAGCAAACAACACAGAGGACCCTCCCCATGTTTCAGGCACATGGATTTGCAACAGACTTACAACTCCCTGGTCCCATCTTAAATGATTGTCTATTTAGGAGCTAAACTAAAGGCAAGGAGAACCAGAATTTATCTGGCGGGGACTAGACAAGTAGCCAAATTGATAGTTTTCCCAATGAAGCAAAGGTTTGATAAGATCCAGATGCTGAGGTGTCATAGAATTCAGTATTATCCATCCATTCTTACCTGCAGTTTCTATGATTTCTCTTCTCTTACAAAGATCATTCCATGGGCAAGACTGCACAAATCAGTTTCAGAGGTTCCTCTTCAGGCCTGGAACCATACCCAAAGTCATGACCACGGTCATCACCCTTTCCAGATGGGGAACACACTTGAGACAAAGCTTGTCCCTCAACGTTTTCATTTTTAATTCAGATCATGACTAAAGAATAAATCTTGGTCAAAGAATGACCCGAACAGCCTCAGAAAAAAAAAATCCTTTATACAAAAAAGGGAAAGAAAGACAGATTTAATTTTTCACTTTTGATCAAAGCCAGTTGGTTTTTTTAAATAGGGATTCACCATGACCTAATACCTCAAATATTTATGTAAATGAAAGCACTATCCTTTATGAACAGCATATTTTCCTTTAAGTACTCCAACAGGTCATACACAAGTCTTAATGAATCTAATGAATGATATTATATTTGAACTTTGCCCTCGGCCATCTTCCAGTTCATCCTTCACCATGATCAACTCCATAAGAGCAAGAGGTCTATTGATTTTCATGTAATACAAGAAAATATTACATTTGCTTAATTGTTACACAGTGAGAGCATTGAGCAAGAAATCAAGTCTCTATTTAATGCTGCTAGCAGCACAGAATTGCAGTGATCAATAGGGTAGTTTGTCAAAGATGGTCTCTAAGGAGACTTGCCCATCACCGTATGGACAAGGAGTCACGTTGCCTGCATTTATTGAAAAACAGGTAAGCAAAGTCAGCAGTACACATTATCAGAAATCAAACAAGCTGCAGTGAATGGAGGTGCAACTCCAATGAAAAGCTGTATTTATAGTCTGGTAATTAAAAACCATTTTATCAGCCTCATGTTGAGACCAAACCTTTACAGCAAAGTATTGACAAGATCAGTAGCAATGAATGAGCAGTATTTGACTTCAAACTTATGAGCTGTAGTTATTTAACTTTTGCCCATTACAGAGGAAATCAGTTCTAGCTATTCTAGCAAAATGCTAATAGTCAGTTTTATTATTAATGAAGCTTAATGTAACACTATCTCCTCTTCTGTGAAAGTCATTTATTCAACTTGTGTCAAGGATATTCTTCAGTACTAAACATACTAGAATAAGTGCTCATTTAACTGAAGTTCTATTTAGTGTTGCTTTTAGACAAGCAGATCCATGCTTTATGAAAGAAGTGCAACAGTTCATTGCTTACAAATAATTTTCAATAAGAATATGTAAGTTGTATTTTGCATCAGTTCATTATATTTGTCATACTAGCCACTTTACCCTTTAAAAAGTATTTTTGCATGTTGTAATATACTGCTGGGGATACCCAGAGCTGTAAGCCATTATGTTATCCCTTTGCCGCAGCAACAGTGAGTTTTGCTAATGATCAGACCATGTCAGTCCCCGGCCACACCAGTCTGTCTTCCTCACTAGCAAACTCCTCAAGGCTTTCCCAGACCAAACCTCACCTGATGTGCTAGTACCTAAGAAAGATAAAACTATAAGGTTTTGTGTTGACTAAAGAAAACTAAATGCTATAAGTGTTCCAGATGTTTATCCTTTGCCCAGACAGAACTGATGATATGTTTGATATTTTGAGCAAACCTAGATGTCTTAGTGTTTGATCTCATGGAAGGTTGTTGGCGGATCCCTAAAGGTGAAGATGTACAGAAAAGAATCTTCTTGTAATACTGGTATAGGATAGTATGAAATCATGTTACCATTTCGGTTAATTAATGCAGGAACCACTTTTCAGAGGCTTGTCAACCATGTGTTAAGTGGTTTACAAAATTCTGCAAGAGCATATGTTGAGGATATAGCGGTGTTTAGCAACTCCAGGTTTGATCTCAATAAATACTGTTACTGGTATCAATAACCTTAGACCTATAAAGCAGTGTAGGGAATTGCATCTTTTAGACTGGTTTAGGTGTTAGAGATGAAACCAACTATAGCAAAAGAAAACACAGAACCCTGAATTCAGGTATTGAAAGAAAAAGGTGAAACCAGTTTTCAGATGTTTTCTTTTAAAAAGTGTTTAGATGTGAAGGTTAATATTCTGTTAATGACTACTGCAGAATACTACATATTTTGTTATTGTGGATTTTAATTTGCAGGGCAGGGTTTAAAAGAGCATTTCAATACATCTATATAAAAGAAGGGTCTATTACGGATGCCTTCACACTCTGATTAGCTACTAGGACAATTTATATATTGTTGAACACCCAGGCACAGAGTCTAAAACTTTAGTTGATTACAATTATGTGTAACTTTTTGGTTTCAGGTTACATTACAAACATCATAACCTATCTCATGTATATAAATAGAGATTTAAAAAATAAATCAGAAGATTCTTCTCAGCAATAAACATTTCAATCACTGTCTTTAGAGCTAATGCTTTCGAGGACAGTAGAAAAGTCAATTCATTTTCCAAAGCTTCTAATCCCTTCATCTTCACTGACTCTAATGTTCTCTGCCAAAACAGGAACATTTTTTGTAACTGAAAAAAGGAGAATGAAATCTTTTGAGGACAATACCACAATGAAAAGGAACACACTAAAAACAAAGGTTTGATTTTAAGTTGTCTATATTTTAAAGCAACAAGAATATTTAAATAGCCACAACTGTGAAAACCCACCAAATGAGAGTGCTTAAATGCACAATTTCAATACATGGCACCTTTATCTTCTTTGTTCAGAAAATAAATAGTAACTGGGCCACAACTTGTGTGAACAGTCTCTGTGACACTGACAAGAAACCAGGAGCCAACTCCATATAATAAAGTTGGGATGCCTACAAAAGAGAAGAACTTGTTACATATAACCATTACAAACAAAAAGAACTAAAACTAACAGAGTGATATCTAAAATAATGGATATGAAGGAAAATATCAATATTACAATAAGGGGCTTATTGTGTAAGCAGCTGTACTAAGACATTCCCTGCACTGAAGTGCTTAGAACCCTAGATCCCAGTTATGTTCTCAGAACCACATGAGCAGATTCCGATGCCCATGACGGTCACCAGACTATTCTCAGGGTAAAATCATGGCCCCATTCAAAATAAGATGTAATAAGTGGGGAGTACACAGTCAGAAAGACTGAGGGTAACAGAAATATGAAACATGGGTTACATGGACTAGTTATGCTTAAAGCTAGATTTAGTCTTTTTTTTTTTGTTTAAAGAAATAATGAAATAAAATAGATACCAGAACTCTATACTGGTGTCTACTTAATTGCTATCTGGTCACAGTTTGCCACAGAGATCACAGTAGTGACTTGTAGGACTTAAAGGGAAATAGAGTAATAACTTTATAGATCAATGGGCAAAGGGTGTCACATGCACAAGGAATGGCAGAAAACGTGAAGGTGTTTGTGAGAGAAGTGGATAAAGAAGTGATGACGGCAGGCATTGTTGGTATTGGTGAAGATGCCAGGAAGGGTGTTTGAGGGGAAGGCAATTATTGTTTATTATTTGTATTACAGTAATATTTAAGATACAAAGTGGATAAGTAGTGAGAGGCCAAGCTGAGAGGGTCTTAAAATGTAAGAACAAGAAGCTTGTATTTGATGCAGTGAAGAAGTGGGAGTCTACAGATGGACTCGGGCCCTTAATTCAGTGAGGTACTTAAGGATGTGCCTAATTTTAAGCATCTGAGTAGTCCAACTGACTTCAATGGGACTATTCAATGCTTAAAGAGAGGCATGTACTTTAGTGCCTTACTGAACTGGGCCCTCAAAAAAGACAGGAGATAAGATAGTCTGAATGGAGCACCAGAAATTTAGGACACCCGAATGGAAGACATGTGGAGGATTAGTTGGGTGTCAGGAAGTGCAGAGAAGTGGAGGCTGTCGTAGTCAAGACAGGAGATGATAAGCAGCTGGATAAGAGTTTTGGCTGTGCAGACAGAGTTTATCTTAGACAGACAGAGAACAATCTTAGTGCTATTACAGACGAAGCAGCAGCAAGATTTGGACAGTAGATCCAATATCGAGGCAGAGAGAAGATAGAATAAAAATTGCACCAAGAAAGACTTTTTAATACAAATATGTAAAATTTTCAAAGTAATTACTGTAGTGTAAATCTAACAGTGTACTGATACAGCCAGAGCCAAAACCAGTAAAATTTCTTAATATGAAAGATTACAATCCTCTAACTACCAATACTTAAATATGAAATGTCTTGTCCACAAACTATTTTTTTTAAATTACAAAGTAATTGATTAACATTATGTTCCAATAAGTTTTAAAGCAAGTTTAGGGGAAATTACTAACAAATGTTATATCAATACTTATAATTAAAAGATTAGGCTGCTGGTGTGCTGAAACCACTGGCTATCATGCTGACCAATATTGTATCATTGTTTGTTTGAATTGTATCTATCTGTTGTCTCATCTTATATTTAGATTGGAAGCTCTGTGGGGCAGGGACTGTCTTTTTTTTCTTCAGTGTTAGTACAGTGCCAAGCACAATGGGGCCCTGGTTCATGACTGGGGCTGCTAGGCACTACGGTAATACATATAATAAATAAAAATGTATCTTGTGGTAGTGACTGAAGAACACAACTTCATTGTGCTAGTACTGTGCAAACACATAATAAAGGACAGACCCAGTACTTATTTTCAAGAGCCAAATTCTTTTCTCTGTTATGTCTGTGCAATCACATTGCTATCAGTAAATGGCTGCAGCAGCAGTTTAATGGAGGACAGATTTTGGCCCATGGTAATATTAGGAATTATCTGTAATAACTGAGATACATTTTCAGATGGCATGGTGTTTTATTTCAGTTGATAGTGTCCCAAGATCTGTTGTCAGTGATAAATGAATTTGTTTTTATAGTCTCTGAAACTTCATATACACACACACAACCACAAGTGGTGCATCTTACTGTACAGCTTGACAGTGCTACCAAGTCAAATGTTTAACTTTGGTGGAATATGTTACATTCTAGTCACTCTAACTAGCTACAAAGAAAACTTAAAACTTGTAAAGTGTGTCAAATATAATTTTTAAAATAATTAAAATCAAGTAGGGTGCAAATATTTTTCTTGATAGTCTGATGGTGTCAGTTAGTAAACAGGAAATGGAATGAATGGGCAACAGGATATTTTAAACACTAGTGTAAGTGGTATGAAAACTTGTGAACTAAGCCCTAGTTAAAAGGCCAGTTAATATTCTTGTAATGGGGTTTTGTGTCTTTTTAAAATATAAACTTGTCTGACAGTTACAGCCCTCTCCAGAGGGCCACAGGGCAAAGGTGAGGTGACCAGGGTTATGCTCAGAGCAGTGTCAGGGCTCTGAGCTCAAACAGGAGCCAGTGGCCGCTGGCACAGGAAGCCTAAGCAATTGCTCAGGGTCCCACAGCTCAGGGCCCCGCTGTAGTATCCCTGTTACCCTCCAAACTGCCCAGCCCCGCACGCGGGGGGGGGGGGGTTTGGGGAAAACCCCCCGGGGGGGGCCCGGTTCCGCCTTCGGGGGGGACAAGCCCCCCGCCTGTCTGGGGGGGGCCCCCCCCCGTCCCCAGTACATTGCTGTGTAGGGCCCCATGGCCTAGCGCCACCTCTGACAGAGGCGGGGGAGAGGGGCAGGCCTAAGCTCGGGCTGAGGGGGGCTGGCAGAGGCTTGTGGCTCCAAGGCAGCCTGGGGGCGGGGAGCGCAGTGCCCGCTGTGTGTGTGGGGGGGCCACGGAGAAGCTGTGGGGGGACGCGGGGGAGGGGGCGCCGTGCCCGCTGCGGGGGGGGCGCAGGGGAGGGGGCGGGGGGGGGGGGGCGCCGTGCCCGCTGCGGGGGGGCGGGGGGCGCCGTCCCCGGTGGGGGGGGGGGCGGGGAAGCTGACGGGCCGGGCCGGGCCGGCTCACCCGCGTTGAGGAGCTTGAGGGCGGTGAAGGCGGCGTTCTGCAGCGCCAGGTCCCGGCGCGGGCCCCGCGAGCAGTGGTACTTGATGAAGGGGAAGCAGCCCGTGCGCAGGACGTGGTAGTTGGCGCCGTCCACCTGCCAGTTGAAGTGCGAGAGGCCGAACTGGTCGTTGCGCACGGCGCTGTACTTCACGCAGTACGAGGTCCAGTGGGGCAGGCCCCGCTGCCGCAGGTGCCGGCTCAGCACCTCGGAGGCCTTGGGCTTGGCGGCGGCGGCGCGCCCCGCGGGCGCGCGGAGCAGCCTCCGGGCCGCCTCGCGCAGCAGCCGCAGCATGTCGGGGGCCGCGGGGCCTCCCCGCGCCGGGCCCGATCCCCCCGCGCCCTCGCTCAGCCCCGCCCCCCGCCGGCTCCCTCTGGGAGAGAGACGCGAGCGGCCCGCCCCCGGCGTGCGCGCGCCCGAGGGGTGTTGGGACGGCGCGCGTCCGGCGCTGGCGGGCGCGCGCCCCGGAGCGGGGGGCTGTGGGCGCTGTCTGCTGGGGGCAGAACGAGGGAAACAGTCCTGGGGGGAGGGGTAACCTGAGGGGCTCACTGGTCACGGGGGTGTGTGAGGGGATGCTGGGGGCCCTGATACTGGGGACCCTGATACTGGGGGTCCCCCGGGGTCCCTGTTGGGTGGGTCAGGCGGTCTCTCCAGGGATGATGGTGTCACCCCGAGTTTTGGGGGAGATTGTGGAGGCCCCTGATTATAGGGGTGCCCCGGGCAGGCACCGAGTCTGCCGGTGCTTATGAGGAAGGTGGGGTCCCTGCTGGAAACTCGGGAAGGGGGAGGGGAATTCCTGAGAAATCCCACTCCAGAAAATGAGGCTCCCATCCACTGCCCTGCTGCGGAGGGGAGATGCTGCTGTAGGACCTGACAGAGAAACCATCGGGAACTAAATGGAAATTAGACACACTAACATGCCCTTTGTCACCTTCCAGGTCAAGGCAGATAAATCAATAATCGGCACCAAGAAAACGCATCAATAATGTTCGTTTACAAAAAGGATCACAAAGAACGCTGAATGGGCCCGTCAAGCTACTAATTGTTATGTAGGCCCTGGACATGGAGAGGCCACCCCAGGGTTTCTTGGCACATGTTGCAATTGGAGTATGAAAGAGATTAACTTGAGTGTGAGGGAAAAATTTGATTTAGGCCGCATTATATTGAGATACTGATATTCTTTAGTGACGTTTGACAGCAACATCTGAGGCTAAAATTGGGTTGAATATTTTACAGCCCTTGGAAGAGGAATACTTTACTTTAAAATCATAATTAAAAATTCTGTGATTTATCTTAAAAAAACCTAAGGTTTTGAACCATTAAACATTCTGTTTGAGAAAAAATGACTGTACAGAAGAGTAAACTGAGAAATAGGAACAGATTTCTTTGAATAATTATGAACAATATCTCAAACTCAGCAATCTTAGACCATTGAGCTGTGTAGTATGAATGTGCTAATTAATCAATTACTATCCAACAATGTACCCTGTTTATTTACTGTAATGCACTACATGACTATGTAGCAGAACCAGTAATTATTAATCATTGTCAGTAACAAATTTGACTCAAGTTCACCTTCCTATAATTAATAGAGCATATAGTTAGCTTTAATATCTTTCTTTATTAGCAGCAACAATGACTGAGGATAAAAAGAAAGTGGAACCTGATGCTGTGGTTCATTGAAATGCAGGATTGGACTAATGCATCATACTCCAGCAGTGCTATTTGTGCTATTACAGTTCATGCTCAGTCAGTGTTTACATTTTAACCCCAAATAATTTACTTCTAATAAATATATGCTGGACTGAAAGCTAGTGAATGTATTGAGAAATAATTACTTTTAATTTTTGAACTATATTAGTTGGGAGTTTCAAGATATTTTAAACTCATGAATTCAAAGCCTGAATTTGCTCTTCCTTGTAAAAATGCATAGAGAGGAACAAAATAATGGTACAGCCTTTTCAGCTGTAAACCAGTGAATATACTGATATCTATCTATGTGCATTCACACTGTATACTATAAATAGAGGAAGAGAAGTACCTGCATTTTCATCAGACCAGCAAAACATCCCAAACCTCTCACAAATGACTGGTATGTATGTATTTATTTATCAAGTTGAGTATTTTGGGGTATTCATCTGAACATTCATTTAGAAAGAACAAACCACTGACAGCGGTGCTGCTGTATAATAAACAGTGGCTGCACAATTTATGCTTATATTGAGGTCTCTCTTTTTTGGAGTGCACTGTGCTTTTATATATTTGCTATTCCAAAATAGTCTCTTGAAATGTGACATGCCACTTCTCTTTGAGACAACAGACTATAAACATTACATAGTTAAAGTGAGTCAAAATTACCAGGCTGTAATTTTGCGGTAATTTGTTTTGGATCTTGCTATAAAATAGCAATGTTTTTTAAAGAACAATAGTTTTGGAAATAGCATATTTATTGTTTTGGTGCCTTCATCATGTACACAAATATCCCAGAAACTACCAGTTTAAACTAAGTAATAGCTAGAGTCCTTCCCCAAGTGAAATAGAAGTTCACAACCATGAGTCAGACTATTACAGTGAAAAATAAACTTCTGTATTTCATTATGAAGGCCTTGCTGAAGAAATGCAACAGCAAACCCACAAGACAATAGGATGACATTCAGTAAAATTCCTTTAACTTTTATTCCCTTTTTTATCAAAGCATCAGAAACTGCTTTGCAGATATGAAAAGTCTTACAGCCTCAGTATGTGTCATATTATCCCCATTTTATAGTTGAGGAAACTGAGGCCCTGATCCTAGACTTAAACACGTATTTAACTTTACACACCATGAATTGTCTCATTGGTTGTAATGGGATTACTCACAGCATGTAAAGCTAGGCATGTGAGTACATTACTGCAGAATGAGGGTGTGAGGAAGAGAAGTTAAATGACTTGTTCCAGGTTCTACAGGTCTGTAGGAACAGCATTCGAATTTTGAAATCCTGACTCGCAGTCCCCCACCCTAATCATTAGACCATAATCATTCCCAAAAAGAAGCACCAATCTTTTATTGTACTAAATAAGAGCGTTAGATCTTATCAAATAAAATAAAGCTCCCAGTGCAATTCCTTTCATTACCATTATTTCAAGTACTTCACAATTCATAACAAATTATCTTTCAGGAACTGTAGTAAGAGTACTTAAAGCATATACCTAACTGTAAGCACATTAATTGTCCCATTTAGTTGGTGCTTAAGTCCAGAGGTCCCATTCACAATAACATTAATACAGCTAAAAATAAAATTTAAGTTTTTGAAACATTTGTAATTGGCATAGTTGAGTTCTTATAGATTCGGACACCAGAAGGGATCACTGTGATCATCTAGTCTGACCTAGAAAGCACAGGCCATAGAACTTCCCCAAAATCAGTCCTAAACTATACCTATATGTTTAAATAAATTGAGCTCCTTGAGTCTCATATGACAGGTTTTCTAATCTTTTAATCATTTTCATGGTTCTTCTCTGAAACCTCTCAAATTTGTCAACATCCTTTTTAGGACACCAAAACTGGACACAGTATTCCAGCAGCGATTGCACCAGTGCCAAATAAAGAGGTAATACGCTCTATTTCTACTCAATTTTCTCATTTATGCATCCCAGGATTGCGTTAGCTCTTTTGGCCACAGTGTCACACTGGGAACTTATTTTCAGCTGTTTATCACTGCGACCTCCCAAATCTTTTTCATAGTCACCACTACCAGAATAGAGTCCCCCATATTCTTTGTTTGCAGACGTACATATTTACATTTAGCCATATTAAGACATATTATTTGCTTGTGCCCCGTTTACCAAGGGATCCAGATTTCTCTGAATCAGTGACCTGTCCTCTTCGTTATTTACTACTCCCCCAATTTTTGTGTCATCTGCAAACTTCTTCCATGATGATTTTATGTTTTCTTCCAAGTCATTGATAAAGATGTTAAAAAGCATAGGGCTGAGAATGGATTCCTGTGGGAGCCCACTGGAAACAGACCTGCCCAGTGACAATTCCCCATTTGCAGTTATATTTTGAGACCCATCAGTTAGCTAGGTTTTAATCCATTTAACTTGTGCTGTGTTAATCTTATGTCATTCTAGTTTTTTAATAAAAATGTTCTGTTGCACCAAGTCAAATGACTTACAGAAATCAGCATCGTTATCCACCAAACTTGTTAGCTCATCAGAAAAAGATCTCGTTAGTTTGACAGGATCTGTTTTCCATAAACCCATGATGATTTACATTAATTATATTATCTTCCTTTACTAGATTATTAATAGAGTCCAATATCACCCTCTCCATTATCTTGCCTGGGATTGCCGTCAGGCTAACGGGCCTATAATTACTGGTCATCCCATTTACCCATTTTAAAAATTGGCACAACATTAGCTTCCTTCCAGTCTTCTGGAACTCCCCCAGTGCTTCAAGAATTATTGAAAAATCAATATTAATGGTCCAGTCAGCTCCTCAGCCAGGTCTTTTAAATGTCTTGGATGCAAGTTATCTGGAGCTGCTGATTTAAAAATAGCTAACTTTGGTAGCTTCTGTTTAACATCCTCCAGAGACACTAGTATAATGGAAATAGTGTTATCATCACCATATGATGAGACTGCATCATCTTTTTTCTCCCAAAATACAGAACAAAAATATTTACTGAACACTTCTGCTGTCTTTGCATTATTATTGATAATTATACCATTTCCATCTAGTAATGGACCAATACCATTGTTAGGATTCCTTTATTTCCTAATATATTTTTAAAAATGCTTTTTTATTTTCCTTAACTTTGCTGGCCATAAACTTCTTCTTGTGTTCCTTGGCTTCCCTTATCAATTTTCTATAATATCTAACTTAATTACTATCAATTTTCCCTTTTTTCCATTTGTTAGTTACACACAGACACACACACAAGTCAAGTGTTCCTAAAGATTTCCAATTATCATTCACATATTTCTGATTAAATTCTTCCTCTCAGCTGATTTGGCTCATAATTGTTTTCAGCTTTGTGAAATTGGCCCTATTAAAGGACCAAATACATATATTATTGGTCTGGATTTTATTCTGCTTGCACATTGTAAATGTGATGAAGTCATGATCACTTGTATCTAAGCTACGATTAACTTTTAGTTCTGTGATCAGTTCCTCTTTACCTGTTAGGACAAGATCTAATATAGAATTCCACTGTATTGGCTGTAATACTTTGTTTCAATGCTTGAATTCATAGAGCATGTCAAAGTAGTGTATTCATTCTCACTAAGCACCACTGACCAATCAAAAGCTCCAAATCTTATTTTAACTGCCTGTACATTCTGCGGCTGCACCCCATGGCCAATTCCCAGCTTCTGAAACAACTCTCTCTCCTTCTGATGAACAATGCACCACCACTCTTTACTGTGGAGCCCTACTGCTCTTCCACTGTTGACTTTTCTTGCAGCATCTGAAAAGTAACCTACCCTGAATCGTGATAACTGTCCAACAAGAGCCCCCCTTCTCAGATGCCATATGTTCCTGCAACCCTAGGTCTGGATCATCATGGCCCTACAAATGTAAGGTGCAATATATCTTTATTCAAGGGGTCAAATTTTCCTGTGGCAAGGGGGAATAGAATGTAGTGGCATAAACATGGGATTAAGAGCACTATGAATACATTATGCTAAATATATATGGAATTTTTTTAAATTGAAAATTGGCATTTTAGCTTGTAGCAGCCATATTACTGGAAAATGACATTTTTTACACCAGCAGCATGAGAGTTGAATGTGAGAGACAGTAAAGCAATTTCAATCCTGCCATCAACTCAAGTCTCAGAAGTGCTAATAGTAATTAAAAACTTTTTCCTCCAAATACATTTCACACTTTGTACATGCTGAGAAATAAGTCTCACCATGGGAACTTTCAGATCGCTTGTGCTGAGCAAAAACAGGTACAGTTTTCTTTTGTCAGAACAGAACAAAGACATAAAGAAGCAGAGGGTTTCATTTACTCCTAGGACACTGCAGTCAACTGAGTGCCAGTGAACTAATGAGCCTCTCAGACCTTATGCTGTTCTGGCATGAATCAAGGCTTGATTCTTCTAAAGCCTTAGGAAACTAGCTAATTCCCAGCTTGATATCACCTAGGAAGTGTCTTCCCTCCACATGCTGATTTTAGTGACCAGTGGGGAGGTGGGGTTAGGTCAGAAATCTAGAAAGTCTCTTATTAAGGGTAGTGAAGTATAGATTGTGTTCCTTGGTTGCAATGGGGAGGAAATTAGGAATTTACTTATCTTCAGCACCTCAGAGAAAGAACAAAAAGTAAATATATCCATTGTCCTTGTTTTAAGGATGAATAGGCAAATAGTGCTGTTTATTAGTTAAGCCTTTTGGCAATGGACTTCTTGCAAACGAAAGTTCACTATTGCATCTATCAGAGACAAGGAACCTGCCACTCTCATTTCCAACTGCAGCATAACAAAGGCTTCTAGAAAGGAGGATTGTTGGCTGAATTCCACAATAGAAAAGCTTGCTTGTGGTACTACTGTATTCAAAATTGAGGAATCATTGTGATGACCTGACAAAGTCCCAAACAATTTAAAAATACATAAATGTATATTTTATTTGAAGAATATAATCAACATATTATATAAAGGTACTCACTTCTATTTTTATTTCTTCAACCACCGTGGAGAATACAGAGGCTGATATGGAAGTTTATGCACAGAGTTAATAGATCCTTGGCTCATGAATGGCACGAGTATTTCAGTGAAAAAGAAAGGCACCGTACATTGTAGTTCCATAGTGAATTTCATTACCGACTGGAAAACTCTGGCTTTGGTAATTTGCTTGAGATTTTTGAGCTGTAGCCTGGTAGAGACTTGGCACGTTCAGGAGATAACACATTCAATCTGCAGGAGGAAATAAACTGTAATTTAAAGCAAAAGCATAATCTGCCAGGAGGATAAATATTACAGCCTTGGCTGGGGAGACAGGTCTTCCGCTGCCCATTGCCCTCCTGCCCTGAAGACGGCAAATGGCAAGTGATCTGATGCTAAGAAACACATAGGAAAGACGACGTGATATTTTACCATAGATATCTAAATTACTCACACAAACAATTTCTGGGTGTACAAAACCTTGTTTTCAAAATTTACAAATAGGGGCAGCAGAAGAATCCTTCTAAAAAACAAAGAGAGGAAAATGTTATAATTTAACAAATCTGGAAAGCTGAGGAAATTCCAGAAGACCAAAAAAAAGTGAATGTGCTGATATTTAAAAGGGTTAAATGTGATGACACAGGTTACTATTGGCCAGTTAGCTTGACATGGATCCCAGACAAACTCATTGAAAGGCTGATGTGAGATACAGTCAATAAAGAATTAAAGGATGGTAAGTATAATTAATGCTAACCAACACGGTTTTATGGAAGATAGATCTTGTCAAACAAACATGGTATCTTTTTTTGATGAGATTACAATTTGGTCAACAAAGGTAACTGCTGATATGGTATACACAGATTACTATATGGTATTTAACATAATACCACATAAAATTTTGATTAAAATGTTAGCACTATTACAAAATCAATGAAGAACATATTAAATTGGTTAAAAAGTGGCTAACTGATTGATATAAAAAAGGAATTGTAAACAGGGAATCATCATCCAATGGGGAGGTTTGTAGTGGAATCCCACAAGGATCTGTTCTTGAACCAATGCTGTTCAGTATAATTATCTTTGATCCTGAAGAAAATATAAAATCAGTGCTAGTAAAGTTTGCAGCTCATACGAAAATTGGTGGAGTGGTAAATAACAATGCGGATAGGTCAGTACTACAGAGCAACCTTGATCTCTTGATCAACTTGGCCCACCTGAACAACATACATTTCAACACAGCCAAATGCAAGGTCATATGCCTAGGAACAAAGAACACAGGTCATGTTTCCAGGATGGGGGACTGTACTTTGTAAAGCAATAACTCTGAAAGGGACTGAGGGGTTGTGGGGGATAACCAACTGAACATGAGCTCCTAGTGTGATGTGGTGGCTAAGAGTGCAAACACGGTCCTTGGATGTTTAAGCAGAGATATAAGTAAGAAAGTGGTCTGACCACTGGTCACAGCATTAGTGAGACCATTACTAGAATACTCTGCCTGGATATGGCATCCACATTTTAAAAAGGATGTTGATAAATTAGAAAGCGTTCAGAAAAGAGGTACAAAAAAAAAAAGTTGAGGACCAGAGAATCCACCTTACAGTGGGAGACTAAGGAAGCTCAAGCTAGTGAGTTTCTCCAAAAGAAGTTTAAGATTTGACTTGATCACAGTTTCTAACTATCTGCATGGAGAGATTTCTCATAGCAGAGTACTCTTTAATTTAGCACTCTAGGGGCATAACAAGATCCAGCTGCTGGATGCTGGACAGATTCAGATTAGAAATAAGGCACAGATTATTAACAGTGAGGATCATTAACCATTGGAACAAGTTAGCTACTAGGGATGTGGTGGATTCTTTGCTGCTTGCAGTCTTTAAACCAAGACAGGGTATCTCTAAAAGAGATGTTCTAGCTCAGTCAGAAGTTAAGGGCTTCATGCAGGAATCATTTGGTGAAATTCTCTGGTCTGTGTCATGTAGGTTAGAGTAGAAGATCATTATGGTGCCTTCTGACTTTTAAAACTATGAATCTATGAATCAGGGTTGAGAAATACATGCTGTATCCTGTATGCATGTGAAGTTGGAGGACCTGCATGAAAAAATGGGCAACGCTTATTTTGTTGCTCTGCTTTTCACCAAGGTTTCTTTTGCACAATCAGGTATATTTCAGTTACTATTTTACTAATGATTTAAGCTCACTTGGTAATCATTAACATTTCCAGGCTAAGCTAATATTAATTCATTTATCAATAAACAAGGATAACAAAACATGTAACTTCTTTCTTTCCTGCATTCCTAAGAACGAGAGAGTTTTTCCTAGAGGCTTAAAAAAAAAGACAGTTTTAAAATTTCAGTTAACTATTCTTGGGGAGCATCTTCTTTGGAGGATTGCTCTTCTTCAAATTTCAGTTTGTTTTCTGTTGTAATTCCCAGAATTGCTTCAATATCTTGAACTGCTCTCTGTAATAGATTCAAAGAGTGCAAGTTATTTCATGGCTGTTATATTGGAATAAAATCTTCAAAAATGTTCAGCTGGTTGCAATTTTTTCCCCAAAAGTAACCAGTTTTGTTATATAGAGACTGCACCCTGGAATCTTCCACTATTACTGTGGGATAGGTGTGTGTGCGCGTATTTATTTAAAAATGAACACAAATAAATAGAAATCCAAAGTAAATTAATATATATAGCCAGACATATTATATTTTTCTAATGAACTACATTGTCTTTTATTTTGCATATATAAATAATTAATTCACTGTAAATAAGATGAATCAGAATCCCCTTTTACAATTTTCTGCAATACTTGGTTCTGAGCATCCCTCAGATCAGAAAGTAGTTTTTCTATTTATTGTGTTATATGTTGAAATTTAATGATATTATCCCTGAAAAATGCCATTTCACACTTTACTCATCACAAGAAACCAGTTAGAATTAAAATTTTAAATTCACACCATGTCAATTACAACTAGGGTGACCAGATAACAAGTGTGAAAAATCGGGATAAGCAGGGTGTGTGGGGGGTAATAGGTGCCTATATAAGACAAAGTCCTGAATACTGGGACTGTCTCTATAAAATGGAGACATCTGGTCACCCTAGTTACAACACATGGTTACAATACAGGGTTTTCTTCTTGCCTTTTAAGAAACTGTTTATCGCCCAAGTTTTTTAAATCTGTAGAGCTAGAGAGCCTATGGGTTAGCAAAAGACCAAATGCTGAAAAGATATACTACTCTTTGAAGTCAAAAGATAGCATTACTTTATAATAAGCAGTTGTTTCCACTGTAAACTAGATGCTCTATAGCTTCGTATGGCCTGATCCAGCAAACACTTCTTATTGGGCATAGGGCTGGATTCATTATTGCCCAATGGTCTCTTTTTGCCAGCTAAGCTGGGGCATAACTGTTCTCAGAGTAGAAATCCCCAATGCTAGGCGCAGAGCTGGCCTTACTAACTCTGTGCCCCACCTCTGCAGCTGCGCTGGTGCCAGGGGATAAAGTGAGCTCAGGTGTAGAGTGTGTACCCCCAGAGGAGGGTATGGGAAGGAAACAAAAATGAAACTGACTAGTCTGTTTTACCCTTTAAGGTGACATGCAAAAAGTAAACCAAATGACTGGTGAAGAATGAGTTGGATGTTTTAAATTCAACATTAATATTTTAAGTGGTTATTAGTGAAACAGGGAACTTCATTTTTCAATTGAAGATTTTTATCTTGAGGGTATTCCTCTAGAAACGAGAGAGACAATTCTGACAGAATTCCCTAGAGCAGCATGGTGGCCTCCTTTGCCTCTTACAATTAGAAACTCAGAAGCTTTGGAAATTTGGTTTACAATTGGTTCCAAGTTAAAGCATGTTTGTTTGCAAAGAAAAAGTTTCAAACTCTTAAATTTAACTAACAGGTTCATTGGGAGACTTACTATATTGACCTGCACACTGTGAAATATGTACTGCTAACAATGAAAAAGGAATGGTTTAGCACTTGTTTACAATACAGCATGAGGTATTTTCAGCCCTACTACAGAAATTAACCAAGATCGTTAGTTAATTAACACCTCACCTTAAAATTGGTCTCGCCTTGCATATTAGGTGCTGATATTTCTTGATGGATGATGAAGAGATTGCGAGCAAAGGTCATGAGGACCCCCTGGAGATCCTCTCCGATTGTTCTGTTAATGATATCCAAACAAATGAGTTTACCAATGATTCCCTTCACATGCTTAAAAACAATCGGCCTCTCATTTGTGTCTGTCTGGTGATGGAATTTAATGAGTATTTTCAATCTCACAAGGTGGCAATCTTCAGGGAGATCTGAAAGATGAGGCTCCATTTTAACTTGTCAACAGAAAGGATTTGTGTAATAAATAATTTTTATTAATCAACTTAGCAAAGTAGAGCAAGAGGTTCAGCTACCCCAAGCACAGGCTACCACTGAGTTAGGACAGTGGCGCTAGCATATTTTTTTACATTTAAATTAGTTTAAAAGAATTGTTGCTACTTCATACATACACAAATACAATCCATGCATAACATGACACTTGAACTGCATCAGTGTTACTTAGACTACTGCACTGTACTTAGAAATATTAGTATTAGTCTTGGGGATTTAATCTCTCGATAGGACATCTAGAGTCTCACAATAGCATCTTTCATTGAGGGGGAATATGCCTCATTTAGTGGATGGCAGCTGCAATGCACATAAACACAATGCAGTAAAATGCAGGATAAATTATACGGCTAAGCTATTTAAATAATGCTACAACCTGAACCAAATTGTTACATTTTTGGAACTGTTTCCAAATTAAAATGGTTGTCTGACATGTATTTTGCAGTCTTGTTTGAGGGATAAGAAATATCAAACAGGAAGTGTTAGAGATTGTATGGGATCTCTGTGTAATTAAGTGCAAAATATGGATGCGAGTCTATGAATAACAGATACTACTTCAGGCTGGCAAACATATTTGGGAGTCCCCTAGTTATTTTACTTTATAGGGAATTAGGCTCTTTGAGTTCAATAACAAAGTATCCCTACACCTTATAGATCAGTGGTTTTCAACCTTTTTTCATTTGTGGACCCCTAAACATTTTTCAATGGAGGTGCAGACCCCTTTGGAAATCTTAGACATAGTCAATGGATCTCCAGGGGTCTGCAGCTCACAGGTTGAAAACCACTGTTCTGTGGTAATGACAACCTTTCATGGACTCCTCAGACATAATCTGTGGACCTCCAAAGGTCCGCGGACCACAGCTTGAAAACCACTGCTATAGCTCAATAGTTATGAAAGCAATACAAAGATTCATGTGGCCTACATTCTCCTATGTGGCTGGCCAGCTCTGCGGGTCAGCGTGAAGCGAAGTGGGGCATGGCCACTCCCAATCCCTTTTTCATAGCTAGTGGCACTAGCCCCAAGAAGTTCAATGTTCAGGTGCGACCCCTTCAGCCCCTGCCCCACTTGCACATCGAGGAAGCTGATGATGACAGTCAGCTTCATTTCATTAGACCAGACCTGGAGGTAGTGGTGTGTAAGGCATTGTGAGTTATACATTAGGAAGTGATTGTGAGTCTAAAATTCCAAGAGGGGTAGGATAAAAGGTGTACGGTTCTGGAGGGTGGAAACAACACTAATTTAGGAGTTAAATTTTCAAAAGTGTCAAAGTCCCATTTTCAAAAGCACTTAGGAGACTTAGGTTGCTAAGTGCTAAATCACTTCTGAACATTTTTCTTCAGATCCTCAACATTTTCCTCCTTGTTGAGTTTCTTGCTAACTCCCCTCCTAGATCCTTGGCATGTAAACTACACTAACACCCTGACAACCACTTACCAGCCTCTTTAGAGCCATTCTCTATTCTTTCAACAGGCCAGTCTCATGGGAAGTCTTTACATCACAACAAAATAGTGGGTAACGATCACTGAGTTGCCAGGAGCTTTTCCAATAAATCAACAGTTTTATTAAAATTCATGTTGGCAATACTTTGTATTTTCATCTTCTTCAGCTCAAGTAACTGTCCACTTGTTTCCCTGGCTATTTAACTTATACTGTGTACTTACATCATTCCCAATCTGTACCGCTTGCGATCTTCATACAGTATAAAAATTGTTCCTTGTTTTTCCTGTTAAATTGAAAAAAAGTTATTTTAACTGTTGCTTAAAACAGTGTACATATGGATACTTACAATAACGGATGCTAAAATCTATTGTGCAAGGATGGTAAGTGTAAAATCATTTAATCAAAGAAAGGATAGTTTTAAACTATGTGTAATGGATTATGGCTCTGGGTAACCCAAGAGTTTTGTACTGGAGAATACAATGTAATAATTGTATGTAAATTCAAATATACACATTTCAGAGTCTATTGAGAAACAAATATTTTGTATTTTCTACAATGGTGGATGGTCATTTTAAAAATTGTTTCTGTATACACTTTGTTAATTCATCAAGATAGCACCCATTATCATATCAGATGGAAATAGGAAAAGTGTCTCGATATGAAAGGCAAGTAGGAGAGTGTGAAGTTTTTGCGGAATGACCATGTGGAAAGCTTTTGCTCCACAATCTAGATACTCTTTCCTTTTGTTATTCCCTCTCTACATACCATCTCCTACCTTCTTTTTTCACATTCCCCAATTACTCTCATTGTTCTCTTCTCTTGCTCCATTCAAAATCCTCAACCTCTTCCTTCTCCAGTGACGTCTGTTTCTCTGCCTCCTCTAGCTATCCTTATGTTCTCTTTTATCACCTGACTTCTCTCAATCTTCTGTTCTCATTCTTCACAGAACCGCCCCCACTTTTAAGGCGAAAACAACAAGAATCCTGTAGCACCTTAAAGACTAACAAATTTCTGTGGTCATAAGCTTTCGTGGGCTGCAACCCAGAAACTAATGCCTGCAGAAATTTCTTAAGGTGCTACAGGACTATTTATTTTTGCTGTATACAGACTAATACAGCTACTCCCTGGAACTTTTAAGGCAGTTCATATAGATCCCTCAGTACTGTAGCCCTTTAAGAAGTCAACTAAATATACTTCATCTAAAGGAAAACATCAGAAAACCTGTTGCTAAATCATATTAATTTATATGGGGCTTGCTAAAGAACCCCTGTAATTTAGCTTGCAGAAATTAGCCTCAGTAAATCTGTTTAAAAAAGAGTTGTGTGTTAAACTTCTACTAGGTCCACTTCACAGCACAAACAAAATATTAGGACAATTTTTTTTGTGAATTTTATGTGGTATAACAGAACTTCTGCACATGGTATTGTGCCTGTATGATTTCAGAGGGTTATAGTTTCTGGATAGAAGTTAGGCAGAATGAATTTACATTTTTCTATGCATTTTTCTCCTTTCATACCTGGACATCAAATCCAATGCCATGAGCCTTACAGATTTGGAGGAGAACACTATAGTAAATTACTGCAAGGTTGGAGTGCCTCAGCTGACTGCTCATTACTGCATAGCGGCTGCTTACTGGAGAAGGCTGGAAAGAAACAACAACATATGCTTCTTCATTTCATATAATTTTATATAAAGCTCCTACAATTCGCTATTTAAATATAAAGGACTTTTTCTGTCAGTTATACTGGTGTAAATCTGGAGTAACTCCATTCCTATTCATATCAATATCAGTTAAACATCTAGCTCAGAAGCAGCGTAGGTTTCTGTGCAGAGGGCCAGATTCTTCTCTCAGCTACATTGGTGTAAATCTGGAATAACTTCCCTGAGATGCTCTTTGTGACCCACCTATAGATGTTTTAATTACTTCACTAGTGACTAAAGCACTAGGGAACCATTCTTTCAGTTTTTGACCACAGTGGCACCACTCCAGATTTACACTGCCATAGCTGAGAGCAGAATCAGCCCCATTATGTGGAAATCTATATTGGTTTTGAGTTATATGCTCTACTGCTATTGATATGAATGGAAATTACAGTGTGACAGTCGACTGAGTTTCTTGAGCTATGAACAAAAAGTGGCATATAGATACCACAGGGCCAAATTTATAGCTAGCCTCACTCCAAGTCTGCATGGGCGGCCACTGCATTTTTATATTGTAGCCCATAAAATGCAGAATATAGTTTTTGTTATGACAGAGCAGCACAAAAGTTAAGCCAGTGTGACAGCAAAGCCAGCCAGAAATTCTTCCCTGGCAACAAGCTGAGATCTGAAGGACAGCTCTGCATTTTCAGGAATCAGCACTGCAAAACACAGCAAAATGAATGACACAAATGCCAAAATTCTGACCATCATAGGTGGGAAAGATGTTTTGATATTACAAAGGAAATCTCAGTTCCTGTTTATTTTTCATTCTGATTTACTGACTCTTCAGAGCAAATAGTTAAGGGTCTTGCAATCAACATATGTTTACTTTTAGAGTAACAGCATCTCAAAGCACGGATATGACCAACCTCTCTCAGATATGACAGAATGGTTCTACAGTATCTTCAGCAACAATCATCAAAGAAGTAATAAAATGGTGTAAGGTGGTTCAGAAAGGGCAGTTCAACACCATCCCGTCAATATCATATCTGCCACATCATAGTTTCTCACAGAAGCCAGAACTATCAGTGTGTAGGAGAAGTAAATGCTCTAGGAATCACTGTGACTACTGAGCATGATACTGCATGGTAATTACCAGGAAGTCACAAGGTAATTCCAGTCTTATTTTTGTGTTAAGTTACAACAGTATGAAAATTACAACGGCCAAAGGGGAAATTCTGCCCTGAGATGGGCTCGTACAACTGCTCATTAAAAACAGGCGTGGATGATCTCTGTGGGTTCAGCTTGCGGTGGATGGCAATGAATCACTCATGTAGGTTTACTTGGGAGTTTGGGGTTTTGGAAACTGAATTTCTAGAAATGCTGCAAGTCAAACCTTATTTACCTACAACATATGACCAAAAGATCTTCATGGTTTAAGCTGCTGTAAATCTGATTCCCGTTCACACTACATCTAAGGTAATTCTACATCACTACGGCCAGAGCACCTTTAATCACGTCTTCAGGGTATGATAATGCAAGACACTCAACACACTGGAATAAATTCTCACCTGGTGCAAATCAACATAGCCCCACTAAAATCAATGGACTGGCACCAATTTATACCAGCTGGGGATCTGACCCATTGCTTGGCACGCCTTGGGATCTATTCTGTAAAGCAGTTGGTGCTTTTAAGTCACAAGCACTGTGCAAACATTACTCATGCCCACTGAATGTTCATAGTAATACCCCAAATTCAACTTGATGTAGGTGATTTTGTGATTCTATATGAACCTTTTGCACAGCATTATATTGAAGTAAATGGGTCCTGAGTACAGCCACATCCAGTAAAGCAGAATTTTCTCCACTGAAATATTGTTCAAGTTAGACAAGCAGTGCTTTAATTCTGCCATTACTTGTATGCTGTAGCTCACTCAGCAATCCATACACTCTACATAACTGCACTGGTCAAGTGACTTGTTTATGCCTCTAGAGCAAAAAGGGAGTGTCTGTGAAAGTATGATAGTGTTGGCCTTCTTCTCTATTATGTCTCAAGGGTGTGGAGAGTCATTTCCATTCAGAAAATGAAAATAGAAATTGTGGTTCAAAAGGGGAAAGGAAATCAAAGAACAACATTGCTCTGGGAAAAAATAAATATACGGCATCATAACTGTAAGTCCTTCAGTACTGGCCAACTGTCAAGACAGATACGGTTTTAGGGATAACAAACTTGATAGCATCACTTTAAATACATAGAAAGTAGAAAACGTGAATGCCAATGAGAACGCAACTGCTGGATAAATCAGATCAGTTAGGAGGGATCACAGCAGCATTGTGACCAGCACTAATGGAGTGTAACCTTCCACCCATATTTAAGTAGCACCTTAGTCACATAAATAACCCCATCGACTCAGATGACCTATTTCATGAGGGAGGTGATACTCATTGGGTATAAGGTTGGTCAAATCTAAAATGATTAAGCAAATATGGAACATAATATTCTAAAAAATCCTTTACAGTCCACCCAATTTCTGTTAAAAAATAGAATTGAGCTCTGCTTATCCATTAACATTCACCTCCTTATTAATGCTGCCCAATCAATATCATCTTACCATGAAATAAAATTGAGTGAGAACACATTCTCAGGCTCAAACTCCATATTGATTTGTTTCATTGTAAGTTTCAGACTGTACAAGGAATCTGATCCAAATCTCTCTGAAGTCAATGGGATTCTTTCAGGGAGTGCAATGGGAAAAGAATCAGACCCGTAACTTACTTTCCAAGGCTACAATCAGTGTCAGAGCCTGGATTACCAATCCTGTGCTCAGACTACATAGTCACCCCCAAAGGAATGGACTACGAGGGTCTGTCCTCATGAGGATTTAAAGGTGTATTGTTAGAACATGTCCATGCTGTAACTAGCACATTCTATAAATCAAGTGTAGACAAGGCAGCATTTATATTAGCACATGCTAGTGGGTTCTGCTGACGCCTGGGGGCAGCCCTAACAACACAAACTTAAAACCTAATGAAGACAAACCTGTAGCTCTATAAGGAGGGGCAGGGGATGTCTTTACCATCCCTTCCATACCCACATGTAACTCCCACTAACAAGTTTTGTGCCTTACTGAGAGAAGAGCCAGCCCCTTGTCCTGTTCACAGTAGGCCTGATCTAGCAGTCCTTATAAAGCCAAAGCTCCCACTGAAATCAACAGACTTTTCCTGCAAGAGAACACCAAAACTAAGCCCAGTCATTTTACATTTTTGTAAGTGTTTTAAACCACAGCCACATTGTAGCTTTGTTCTCATTAGAGGGCTGATACTAGAATCAGCATGCACTCTGCTATGCAATTCAACCCTGCAGTTCAGGAGAGCGTACACTGTGCAGTTACTCCAGAATCAGTCCCTCCATGCCAAACAATGCAGAACAAACGTATGGTTCATATTAATTCTACGTCATGTTCTATTAAAACACCTGAATCATCACAAAAAAACTTAACGCTAAACATAGAAAATCTTAAATACCATTTTTCATTGCTAGTTTTTCGAGGCACCATTCAAGGCACAGACCCTAACTCCCACTGAAATTACGAGAAGTTAGGTGCCCAAACTGGTCCCGTTCGGCCAATGCTTATTAGAAGGGACAGCACGCACACTGTCGGGAGTAGCACTCAAAATCAGTGGCAATAGCACTATGGCTGAGATTCAGCAAGGCGTTTGAGCACGTATTTAAGTCCTGTCCTGATTGCAGCGACTTTCCTGAACTGCTGTTTGAGTCCAGTATTGTTTGCAGTATTGTTTGGACTCTTAGTTCTCAGAATGGGGATACTGCATCTCGAAGCATGTAATTTACAGTATTTTTTCCAAAATGATATTTGTTTTGACATTGATGCATTTAAGTTGACATAGCTGAAATCCTTATATAATACATCTCTGCCTGAAAATTAATCATGTTTATAATATTCTGAGAATTAATAACACTCATTGCTCAAGTCATTAACTTAAAAAAGGAGCTTCCAAAATCTGTTCTCTGCAGTAGGGGACCAAAAATAAATGAATGCTTGATAAAATAATCCAAGTAGCAGTTTAACAAGCGTAAACTTGAATGTGGCTGCAATAACACAGAACTATTGTTTAAGGGTTGGCATCAGGTTGATGAGGTGCTTATTTCAGCTACAAAGCATGCATACACATGCATAATGAACTGCAGTATGAATTATTAATGTGTTGCTTATTTAGCCTCATCTGTCTAGAAGATAATGTATCCTAACTATAATGAGTGATTGGTTTTGTACATAATTACAGTAGCAGCAGTATCTAGGAAATTTGTTCTTTCAAAGAAGGATTTCTAAAAATAAAATCGTCACACAAACTCTGCTGCTCCATTTTATCAACATCAACCCTAGCAGCATTGAGAATACATAATACATAAAGAGGACAAATTCATTATTAACATAATAATTTTACACCAAGTGTTTTACTTAATCATTCATTACAGATCATGTGCTGTAAAAACATTTGTCCCTCTCTCTCTTTTTTTTTTAAAAAGATCTTCAAAGCTAGTACTTTTTTGTAGTTAACTTTGAAGGGCGTAAGAGCCAAAGAAATAAAGAATGAGGAAAAAATTACAGGATGGAGTGACAATTTATGATAATCCTGATAGAATTTTAATTCAAAAAGTTGCTTCTTGATGACTTTTCGTTTCTAGAACATGTCTGACTGGCACTAATTTACTACTCTCGAACTTAAAGTGGTTGCTTGACAAGAACAATAGATCAGGAGCTCATTAACCGCTAAATTACAACTCTCTGACACTTTTTGGAATGGCACAACATCTCTCCTTTATAGGCAGGAAAAGCAGTTTACGCATCTTCTAATAAAACATCTTAAGCGGTTGTTCTCCTGGCACTTCCTCTTACCTCACCCTGATTTTCCTTGTGGGTTTCATTTTGCCTGCCCTCCCGCTGGGGATAGCCATCATCATAAGGACAATCTCAAGGTTGATAAGCCAAACATTTTATCAAATTTTTAAAAATGCAAAACCAAATAATAATAGTTTGCATTTATATAGCACCACCTATATGAGGATCACAAAGCACTTTACAAATCATGATTTATTTA
Source organism: Mesoclemmys tuberculata (assembly GCA_007922155.1). NCBI lineage: Eukaryota > Metazoa > Chordata > Testudines > Chelidae > Mesoclemmys > Mesoclemmys tuberculata. The sequence goes on along the minus strand of ML675644.1, from coordinate 19,577,548 downwards.
GTTTTACAACATCCATGTGGGGTAGGGCAGTATTACTAGCACTATCTTGCAGATAGGGAAGCTTAATTTACAGAGATGTTAAGCATCTGCCTCAGGTTTACATAGGAAGTTGTATAGCTGCATCTTGAACACAGGTGTCCTGACTTCTAATCTTGGACTTCAGCCACAGGACCGTAAGTATCCTTCCTTCTTTTAGCGCTTGTGATCTCTTGGTGCTCTCCCTACAGTGCCTTTTTGCCACCTGTTTTGTTAGTCTGTCTCGCAAAGTTTAAGAATTAAATGCCACAAGATTCCTTAAAACTTGAGAACTACTCCAGAGTATTCATCATTTAGTTAGTGCCATATATAGAACCAATATTGACAGGCGCACAATGTGTCTACTTAGAGTCACCATCAATGGCCAATCACTTTCTTTTCATTTCTAAAGGTGAGGTCACATTTTTTTAACCTTCCTGAAATGCAAAAGAAGTAGCCGCTCAGTTATTAACCCTTTGGTACTGAGTGGCTCTAGAGCAGCTGGTTATGCTAAAGGAAATCCCAAGCCTTGAATCCAAAAATTGACTGGCATTTCTGAATGTGAAGGTGCTGAACGGACTTTTATACCTGAGGTGACAATGTTAGTAGTAAATGAAGCATTACTCACAGTTTTCTCCTCCTCACTCTGAACACTTTGACTTTTCGTTTTCTTCCACGTAAGTGGTACTTCAAAGCGACTAGAGCAACCGTCTAGATTGCCATTTGTCACATACAACATGAGCTGAGTGAAGGCCAGCTGGTCACTATAGCAAAGGTCAAGGTCTGTTACCCACACCTACCAAAACACAAGAAGACCAGAAAAAAGGTGAAATTCACCAAATTAAGCTGTTTTTCCACTGGTTTATGAATGCTGGCACATCATTTATTTGACTGAGATAAAGAAACCATTTCCAAATTGGAACCATCAAAACTGTTATGTTAGAAAGATACCTATCAGAGAATATTGATGGGCTCAGTAACAGACTGATAAGAAAACAGCAAAACTCACTGCAAAGGTTTTAGCAGAAATTAAGGACATAAATGAAGATGAGCTCATGCAGTGGAGCAGCTCATAAATGGCACTAAAATGTATGCTGGGATTTTCTCTCCTGAAGAATGTGTACAGTTAAACACCCTAGTTACAAAAATGGCTTTGTGAGATGAAAACAAGGAGGGCCTTAAGGGCAGCGTGACGCTGTGAGTGAAAGGAACCGTTTAGCATAGAAAGCAACACTATTTGTATATAAAATATGTATGAGTTGCATGATTTTCATGATGGTGGTTAACAAGGCATATTCCTACTGAAGTACACAGCCTTTTAAATAGCAGGTGCTTTGTCTTATATGTAACAAGTAAGGTGACTTGGGGCCTGCTTCTGCTTCCACTTCCACTGACTTTTATGCAGGTTTAACTTCCATGGAGTCATGCTAGATTTACATCTGTGTAACTGTGAGCAGAGTCAGGCCCTAAAATTTTAGAGCTGAGAGTGACATGTGCACCCATAAAGCCTTGCATCTGCACAAACTGGGTCACTGGCACACAAACGCTAATGTGAGTGTTGTACGGACACAATTTGGCCTCAGTTCTGAAATTTTGGCTCTTTATGTCTAAACCTATATATTATTAGAGCTAAAAGTCCAAGTTACAATGAATGTTAAATAAGCTGCCTGTTTACTAGCATCTATCTCCCATGGAAATTGATATGACCCCTTGTGACTGTAAACAACCCTGTATTCAGACAATATTGTAATAATCTTTGTACTAAATATACTTTGTAAGGTATGAATTTGAAAACTAATAACCCACAAGTCAACACTATCATGGTTAAATGTATGTAGGAACACTATATATAGTCATAAATTCCCCGTGTATGATGTTATGAGCCCATGTTCAAGACCAGACAGCCTTGCCTTGGTGAAGGTCTATCCTAAAAAAAGGAATGTGGGTTCACACCGATTTAAATATAAGCATTAAACAGGGACCTCAAACTAACCAAGGGACGAGACTGTGGGAAGCAGAACAATTTGGATTGTAGCAGACACCAGTGTGGGGAAGAAAGGGCAGGGAGCCTCCTTCACCACCAGACTCCATGTCACCTTGTTCACAGCTTGGAAAAACTTTACTTTGAGGACTGCTCTTCAGAAGAATCCATCTCAAAGGTTCACTGGACTATAAAAGAAAGGGGCAGAAAACCCCAAGTTCTCTCTTTCACCTGAGACGACAGAGGAAACAGCACTTTGAGCTTCTGGAGGAGATCCTGACCAAAATAGGGGGGTGGGGCCAGGTCAGCCACCTGGCTGGAAGAGTGGGGGTGAGAAAAAGACATATTGAACAAGGCTGTACCTTGTTAGATTAAGTTTTAGACTTTTAGATGCGTATTTTCACTTGTATTTGCTTGTAAGCATTTCTACCTTTATCTCTTATACTTGAACTCACTTAAAATCCTATCTTCTTTTGTTAATGAATTTATTTTACCTTTAGCTCTAACCAAGAGCTCTGTGTTTGATTAAACTGAATGTTAACTCCAGTTAATGTGGCAGGCTGTTGGGTTTTGTCTTTTTAAAGGCGCAAATGGATCTTATTACTCCTCTGAATGTTGCAAGAGAGGGCTGAACATTGCAGAGCACATGGATGTGGGAAAGTATGGGACTGGGGGTGTGTTGGAGTCGCCTGCTAACATTAACCAAGTCTGCTAAAGACAAGCGTGTGTCTGTGATAACTGCTGGCAGGCTGTTGGATTCCAAGTGGTGGACTGTGAGCAGGACAGCTTACAGAACATAGAGTGCATGCTGGCTGCTGGTGGTCTGTATGGCTCAGGCTGGTTGTCCCAAGTAGCAGCAGCATTTGCAGGCTCTCAGGATTATAATACAAGCAGTGCCCTCTCACTGGTCTGAATAGCACCTTGAAGTTTGACAGCCCCATCATCCATATTATTGGAGCGCTTCACAATCTTGAATGTATTTATCCTCATAGCACCTCTGCAAGATAGGGCTGTTACCCTAATTTTACAGATGGGGAATTGAGCCCCAGAAAGACATGCCCAAGATCGCAGAGGAAGTCTGTGGCACAGCAGAGACTTGAACTGAGGTCTGCCATGTCGTAGGCTTATGCCCTAACCATTTTTCCTCCCTGTACACCCTTAACTGTGCAAACAAGTATCTTGTGGAGCATCTCTGACTCCTGCATAGTTGATAATAATAGTAACATGCTTTCACTATAGAAAACGGAAGTGTAACCATATTATCAGGAAGACTTGGGGCTCTTATACTTTTAAGAGCCATCTCACGTTGGGATGCTGCAGAGGCGACTGTCCTAGCCCCAGCTCTTGCAAGATTCATGGCCGACGCCTGTACAATGTCTCCTGGAGCTCTGAGGAGCACACAGATAGGGAGGGAGGCTACTGTGCCACACCTGAAGCATCTACCCCCTTTGAGCCTAGCCAGCTGTAGTGGCTAGTATGGGGGATGAAATTGAGGAAGAAAACCTCCCACCCCCTTTTAGGTGACTTTTGCTAGCAGTGGCACTAGCTTCATCTTGTGCTATGGGGAGCACAGGGACACACTGTGGCTAGGAACGCTCTTTGAATCTTCCTCTCTTCCAGACGGCCGTACTCACAGAAGCCTGTACATAATTTTGCTCCTACAGCTGGCACATTTAGAAAAATCCATGTGCCTAACCCCGCAATCAGAAGCATTAACATAGATCAAATATCTGCCCTAGAGTGGACGCCTTTAAAACAAACCTAGCAGCGAGTGACTTGAATAAGCTTTTGAATGGTAAATGGCATCATTATAAGGATATTAAGAGGTCAGGCAGCCAAGGCCTCTTGCTAAACTGGAGCTAATTTCTGAATCATATTCACATAGTAATGCCCTTTTCATAGCAGCAAATAAATCACAGCTGTAACAGTTGTTAATAACTAACTGCCAAGTATCTGTTGCTCTATTAAATATGCTATTTGTCAATTTAAATATTTCCTGCTCCATGGTATAAAATACAAATCAGATGCTGGTGGCTGCTTTTGCTTAATAACAGAGGAAACTTTCACCAATTACAATGTTTTAATTTTCCCTAAAACGTAGTCTTACATGATCACTTTCTATAGAGGTGAGAAGGAACTTTCAAAATACAATGGATTTAGACTATTTCAGCATGTGACAACCCTTCAAATGAGCTACATTTTTACAGCAGGTGTAGTTCATGATGAATTCATATTAAATGCATTTCCATAAGTATGAATAGTAAATCAAGATTAGCAAATGTATCTTTAATTGTGTGGGAATTAGCTGTAGAATCTAAAGTAAGTATTTTACAAATAGAGAGAGAACTAGATGGCTTGAGTAAGAGGAGCAAGGATTATGGAAAATCTTTAGTTCACTGGTTCAAATCTGTCCGAACAGCAACCAACAGTCGTCAGTATCCAGCCTGCTCAGCGACCCATGTGAAATGAGTTGGTGATCTCCGGCCAGTTTCCACGGCCACAGCAGTAAAATCACAATCAGCGTCAGCGCTAAGTGAAAGCTTTGCTGGAAGCCTCAGAATGTGGAAGGAGGCAAAGATCTCAAAAGTTGTGAGACAATTAATCCCTCACCCCTGAAGGCAGTTTCTCCAAGATAGGGTTGAGACAAGAAGGCAGTACCTTGTTGTACCTGATCAGTGGATAATTATGTGGCTTTGGACATTCAAAGTCATGTTCTGACAATGAGTAAAGAACCTGGCCTTCCCCTTCACAAGAGATAAACCCTTAAAGAAATATAGCTGGCAATCTTGAAATAGTCATTAGCAGATGACAAATTTATCAAAACATGACGAAAATTCAAATAGACAATATAAAAAATGGTAATGTTACATATTTTTGTAACAAGTAGCAGAACCATACAAACTTTGTCAGCAACTATTTTCCTGTTACTATAATTGTAAAGTGTGCGTAGACCACATTTATTTATGTTTACATCTATAGAACAGACCCATCAAATTCAGCCTGGCACATTTCTTATAATTTGAACAAAATGCACGGCATGTAATGTTGGCTCTAACAGGCAAGCTAGGCACATTCCCACCCACCACTCTGAACCCCAGGGGCATTACAGAGTCCTCAGTGAATGAGAAGCTAGCCCAGCTCAGCTCAGCTCCCTGCTTAGGAGAAGGGCTATAAGATTGCATGCTAGCCACAGAAGGCCTTTGGGCAGGACAACCTTCATACCCCAAAGTCATTGGACTGGGCTGAATACTGGAAGCATTACCATCCATCAACGCTCCTTACAAACAACGCTCACTGCTTCATCATCCCACGATGATTTTTACCCTTACGAAAAAGTTCTATAAGAGTAAATGGATTAAATCAAGAGTTGGACTCTTAAAACCTACAGCATGTAACAGAATGACATATATCACCTCTGACCATGGTTCTTTTTAATCGTCCTACAGAATTCTATAGCTGAGATATTGTTTTCTGTTACTCTATGTTGTGGGGCCAAATACCTACAGCAAGTTTAAGTCATTATTACATTCCAGGGCTGAAAGGGTGGTCATTACAGTTGCAGATGACACAATTTTTAAAATAGAGGGCTCAGTTGTTGACAACACTGAGTTCAGGGAGCAGGAAGGCAATGATGACCCCAAGGCACCTTTCTACCTCCTCTAATCCTTGGCCAGAGGGCTGAACCACCCCTCTTGCAAGTCAGAGGAACCAAATGGTCACTAACTGATGACAGCTGGGATGTTTCCCCAGGACAGTTTCACGGGACCGCAACTGCCAGAACACATCTCACTGTGGCCATTTCCCGGAACTCCGTCAACGTAGGGGAAAGACGGGAGATCAGGTGGTGTCAGCTAGCTATGTTGGCTTTACACTATGATAGAAAAATCCCCAAGCCTGCCTATGGTGGGCTTGTTCTGGGGATCAGAGCGGATGTCCGTTTGCAGGCCTAGCCATCTGGCACCTTTCACCAGTGAAAGAGACACACACTCTCACATGGAAATGAGTAGTGCTTGTAACATCATACTGAGCACATGCTTACCCCACTGGAGTTAGCAGGTGTCCCCTAGGTGTAATAGCCTCAGATTAATTATAATAAAAAAGAAAAAGGAATAGAATCCTTTAAATCTGAGGCTAAAGAATTCTAGTCAGAGAGGATTCTATAGGTGTTGGCTTTTCATTTTCCCTGAAGGGCTCAACAGGCGCATGCCAGGAATACCTGTTTCCACTGCATTGAAAGGGCTTTTTTGTATGCAGAGCACTGAGCTAAATCAATGTGGCTGGAGCTGCCAGCAGCAGCAGCAGGGGAGAAGAACCTGAAATCATACAAATATATAACCTTTGAGCAAGAGGACAGAAACTAGGAAAGCAAGGAAACCTTCCGTTTTTCAGGGTGTATCTGTGCCTGGCATGTACTTACCAGGTCTAGGGAACAAATATTTTAGGAATGCCTGCTTCCCAGGAGAGGATCTCTCTTCCACTGCCTTTGTTCTCCTCCCCCGAAGATACTAGCCTGGGTAGCAGAATGAACACAGGCTCTTTGCCTTGAAGCCCCCTTCAATTCTGCAGCACATGTGCTGCTGGCTACTCTTTCCGCCAACTGACTTGTGAAGTGCTGCCCAGCGTGAAGAGCAGAGTAGTAAATGTCTGGTGGCATTAATGGAAGGAACATGATCCCTTACTATTAGTAACATATTCAGCATCTTTCATACCAAGCCAACATACACAGGGCTTCACCCTCTGCTAAAAACGTGCCTGGACAAAACGCAACAACTCAGGTGGGAAAGTGAAGATCACGTGAGGTAAGTGGGACTGCTCGGTGGAAGGGTGTGATCATCTGAGTTAGAATTTGGCCGGACTGTGGGAATTAATGCCCACGCAAGTGTTATGGCAACTTGACCATAAGCGGTTAGGACATTGGCACTGCAGTTCAGCCCACAAGCAACACCTCTAACAGCTCAGTGGCCCTCAGCACCATGCCCAGAGGAAAGAATGCCACCAACAAATGTCCACAGCAGTTCCCACCACACCTCGGAAGTGCTTGAAGGTTCCACTCAAGCACTGAGCAGGCCCAAACCCTGCTTAGCTCAAGAAAGTTGCAGCACAAGGTGGTACGAAGCACGCCACAATTGTTGTTCTTGTCACCACCAGGTGGATGTAGAAAAGGGAAAGAATGCCAAGTAGGGCAAGACCCGCTCATGTTTTGTTTGAAAAAGTGAGACAGAGAAGCAGACAATGCAGCTCGAGAGGACAGCGGGAAAAAGAATCAGAGTGAAGCCCTACAAAGGACTCTGAAAACCAAAACCGAACCCCCAAGCCTTTGACTAAAAGAAAGATGAGATACTAAAGGGAAGAGCCGGGCCAGGAGAACAGATCCTGGGACACTGCTGATTTCCAATTGCACCTGCTGCCACAGCTCAGCAAGGAAAACAAACACATGGCTCTGCTTCTAAGTGAGGTTTCTCTTCCCTGCTAAGCTGTGGGAGTGAGAACTGTGAAACAAGTGAAGTTTGACGTTTCTATCTGCTGCAGTATTTGATTAACGAAGTTATATGGCTCTGATCCAAAGGCCCTTGCCATCAGTGGAAGCTTCTCGCTGACTAAAATGGGCTCTGGATCAGGCTCTATAAAGCCAGTTATTATTGCAGAGTCTATATAAAACAAGTTCTAAACTAACCAAACTGCATGAAAAATCATTTCTCTCACCTATTGTAATGATCTTCCTTTCGCTCGGTGTGACAGACAGCAGTGATCTCTATAAAGTCTGTAAGAACTGAACAGTTCTTCTTCATTGTGAGAAGCAACAGAGGTAACTGAAATGAGATCCCAGCTTTTACCTGGTTGATACCGCCCATTTATTCAATGAAAGCCACAATCCGCAAAAAAAAAAAAAAAAGCCAAAAGGTAAGACAGAAGCAAGGCAAACACATGACTGATTTTTTTTTTTTAAAGGTGGCTTGTAGATACAACCAAAGTTATTTTGCTACATCATTTTAGCAATTCAGAAAAGGGAATTATTGAAAAGATCCCACATGCGTGTCAATCTAAAGCCTGGTGTAGAATGGAGTCTTGTTTCCCTGAAACCAGTGTTTGGAGGCTAGAACAAGATGAGTACTGTCAATAGAACTGTGTCCACAGGAACGTGGTAGTCATCTCTGAACTTTTCAGCACAAAAGGGTAATTATTTCCTATGGGATTTTGAAATCTTTTCCTTTAACTGTAATGGAAGAGGGGTGTCCAAATCCCGCAGAATGCTTTGAAAACCTCAGCCTTCATTTTGTTCATTGTATTTGTATATTCGCGTAGTTTAGAAAAGCAATGGTGACTGCTCAGGCCAGGCATTTACTAGCAATTAATAACAAGGTGAGTTCTCTCTTCCAGTCAGTCAGCTGCTGTTACAAAAAAGAGGCCATGTATAAGGAAAGTAAAAAAACGTGACTCAACTATGAAAGTAAAGAACATTTAATGTTTAAGCCTGGCCTCATTTTCCTAATTTTCCCTGGTGCATCTAGGCAACGAACGGCATCTGATACATGATGTCAGAAACTGATCTGAGGCCCCTGCAGTGCCCAGAACCCCCTGTGTGACAAGCTAAAAATTAATGCAGTCAACGTTAACTTCAAATTTCAGGGCTTCCAGAGGTTTCTGTCACCATCTAAATGTTGCCAAAACTAGAGGTGCTATTTCCCTTCAATAAATGTGTATAATTCTTATTAACAGCAACAGAAGCCATCTTCGGAAGTTTAACCAAAACAGAACTCAGTTGCAAAGATGATGGACCCAAGCTTTAAAACTGCCATTTGTATTTCAAACCTCCCAAAGTTTAGAGATATTCACATCTGGGGTTTTGCACTGCCCTATTATAAGGTTAGAGATTATTTGCTAATTTGTGATTGAGAATTAGAACACCCTCAGAATGGATCATTGGGCTTTTGCGTTGGGCCTATACAAGGAAGAACTCAGATTTTTTAGAATTCTCAATCTTTCAAAAGTGTCCACTGGAAAAATCAGAGGTTCAACCTATAAGATGTATTGATTGCATGGCCAAGAAAATGTTAAGGATGGGAACATTTAAACTTGGGATCTGGCATCATTTACAAAAGTTCTCTGGTATGCAAACTCTGCTGAATGCTGAAAGGAGATGCTTTCTTTACAATGCACAGCTCTACAGGCTCATCTCATGATAAAGCCATCTCAAGTGAATAAAGTCACAATTATAGTGTAATTATTTACAGCTGCCATAAAAATGCTTCAGCTTTAAAATATAAACTTAGGAAGGGAAGGAAAACATAAATTCTTAAACAGTTACTAAATTATAGCTTTTCTTTCCCCAGTTTAATTGTTTTATCTGCATCTAGTATTGATGTCTACATTATTGTAAAGAGCACACCTGCTATTTTTAAAGAAGTGGTTGGATGACACTGTAAAAACGTCAATTAGTAAAATATTAATACAAGTTGGGCTTTGAGAAGAGAGCTTGTTTTTATTACTTTTAAAATTCACAACGGAATTGAATATTTTAGCAAGGATTGCATACAGTATCTTAGCGGGTTGCCATCTAGTGGCAGTTATCTTGATAGCCCAGTGTCATCTCTGACCAACTTTTTAAGCTCTGTCTGTCTGTCTGAAGTGAACACAGTTAAAGGGAAAGGTGTGGAACCTGTTTGAAAAGTGCACAAAGAAAGCTCTATGCCATACTAAGAAGAATCTGGGAATTCTTTTTATTGGTCACATGACTGTAATGCACCCCAATTACTTTATTATTGTTATTAACATTTATACTGCGGTAGCACTAAAAGTGCATAATCAAGTTAGGCCCCATTGTGCTAGACACTCTGCAAACACCAAATAAATGACAATGTCTGCTTCAAAGAGCTTACAATCAAAAAGGCAAATTGTCATGGGGTGGATGATACAACAAACGAGACAGGGTGGGGGAGATCGGGTAAAAGATGTGCAGATTCTTACCCAAAGAATAGTAGTGATCACAGCTCTCCACATGCCTGGCCATTGTCAAATAACAAACAAGCATAAGACTGTAAAATCCACTTGATAAGTCTATGACAGGCTTTCATCTACAATAATATTACTTTAATTTTTCCGTTTTAAGGCTATATACATCAGAACTGTTAAAATGTGATGATTTCAAAGACAATCTCATTATTCTTTTTAGGGCCTGACTCATGAACACTCAGGATTCGCAAATGAAGAAAGGCCCTAGAGAAGGGGCTCCTTCAAAACAAACGACCTCTTTGAAGGGTTTCTTTCTCTCAGGCTTCCTTACTGAGAACACAGACTCTCCCCAGTGGGTATCAGGATGAAATCCAGGGGAAATGAAATTGGACGACATGGGAAGAATTCCCCAGGGAACCTGTTTCCCAGTCCTTCTGTAAAGATACACACTCTTCAGAGGAGCTTGTGACAAAAGTTCAAAACCAAACAAATTTCCCATCCTCAGGGATTCTGTCCTTTGGCCAAATTCAGAAAGGAGGGTCCAAATCCAGGAACCAGACTGGCAGTTTTATAACCCTGTCTCTGAGAAACTACCAGTAACTCCATCTCCCTCCACACTCACTCCTTTTTCGGACTTTGCTGAAATTCCCTATCCTCTTCCCAGCACGCCTTGCTAGGCTGGTCTACAAGTCCTGCCATTCAGAGACTACATTTACCAGCATTCCTTCTGGGCTGAGAGAAGAGAGGAGTGCCAACTCATCCTGCACTTAAGCACTCCAGTCTCAGGCCCAGATCCACAAAGGAGTCAATGGAAGTTAAGAGCCTAAATACGTTTGTGAATCTGGGCCTCAGCACCCAAACAGAGGCAGTAGTTTGGGCTTCCTTCCTAAACCCTCTACTGACTCTCAGAAGCTGCTTCTGCTCTCTAGTGGCTGCCCTTCTCGTCCCACAAGTCCGTCTTTATTAGTTTATCTAGACTGGAGTAGTGTTGGCTGCAAGTACCAGCCTTAAATGACCATTACACTCCATACATGTCTCCTAATATTTTATCCTATCTCATAAATATCTAATAAGAACTGGTCTTCATTATCCACATACATGTTCAGTTCTTTGTAACGTCCCGCTAAACTCTTGGCATCAATGACACGTTGTGGCAGTGAGTTCCACATGTCAATTATGAATTTGAAAACAACGATTTTCTCTTTTCAGTTTTAAATGTATTGCCAGTCACTTTCATTGACTGTTCCCTGGTCCCTGTATTATGAATGACAAACAGAAGTGCCTGCCTTACTGTCTCTGCGCCATTCATTATTTTGTATACCTCTGCCATGGCTATACTTATCATTCTTCTCTCTAAACGGTAAAGTTCCAATCCTTTCAACCTCTCAAACAGCTTAATGGGACGAAACTGCAGGGCCCAGATAATTTCCATCCAAGAACATTAAAGGCACTTGAAATTCCAAGCCCAATGGCAAGGATTTTTAATGAAGCTGTAAAATTGGGGGTCGTATCCTATGCCTGGAGAATTGTTAATATAGTTCCTGTTATTAAGAAAGGGAAAAAAGGTGATTCAGGAAACTACAGGCCTGTTAGTTTGACCTCAATTGTATGCAAGGTCTTAGAATGAATTTTGAAAGAGAAAATAGTTAAGGACATAGAGATGAACAGAAACTGGGATAAAATACAACACGGTTTAACAAAAGGTAGATCATGCTAGACCAACTTGATCTCCTTCTTTGAGAAGACAGCTGACTTTTTAGACAAAGGAAATACAATAGATCTATTCTACCTGGATTTCAGTAAAGCATTTGATACAGTTCCACATGGAAAATGGTTAGTTACATTGGAGAAGATGGGGATTAATACGATAATTGGAAGGTGGATAAGGAACTAGCTAAAGGGGAGACTACAATGGGGCATACTGAAAGGTGAACTGTCAGGCTGGAGGGAGGTTACCAGTGGAGATCCTCAGGGATCGGTCTTGGGACCAATCTTATTTTACATTTTTATTATTGATCTTGGCACAAAAAGTGGGAGTGTGCTAATAAAACTGCAGACGACACAAAGTTGGGAGGTTCTGCCAATACAGGGAAGGACTGGAATATCATACAAGATGATCTGGACAACCTTGTAAAATGGAGTAATAGAAATGGGATGAAATTTAATAGTGCAAAGTGCAAGGTCATACATTTGGGAATTAATAGCAAAAATTTTTGCTACCACCTGGGGACATATCAGTTGGAAATAACAGAGGAGGAGAAAGACCCTGGTGTATTGGTTGATCACAGGATGACTATAAGCCACCAATGTGATGCAGCTGTAAAAAAGGCTAATGCAGTCCTAGGATGCATGAGGCGAGGTATTTCCAGTAGAAACAGGGAAGTGTTAGTACTTTTATATGAGGCACTGGTGGGACCTCATCTGGAATACTGTGTGCAGTTCTGGTTTCCTCTGTTTAAAAAAGATGAATTCAAACTGGAACAGGTGCAGAGAAGGACTATTAGGATGATCCAAGGCATGGAAAACTAACTTATGAGAAGAGACTCAAAGAGCTTGTTCACCCTAACCAAAGGAAGGCTGAGGGGAGATAGGATTGCTCTCTATAAATACATCAGAGGGATAACTACCAGGAAGGGAGAGAAGTTATTTAAGTTAAGGCCCAATATGGACACAAGAACAAATGGATATAAACTGGCCATCAACAAGTTTAGACTTGAAACTGGATGAAGATTTCTTGCCATCGGAGGAGTGCAGATCTGGAACAGCCTTCCAAGGGGAGCAGAGAGGGCAAAAAAACCCTTAACTGGCTTCAAGACTGTGCTTGATAAGTTTGTGGAGGGGATGGTATGATGAGACTGCCTACAATGGCATGTAGCCGATCTATGATTGCTACAAAGGGTGTCTCCCTCCACAGCCTCAGTCCATATGGCCCTGTGAGAAAACTGCAAAGAGTCAGTCAGTCAGAGACTCCAGCCAGCAGGAGCAGAAGCAGCCAAAGCAAAGACCTTTGCACACGCAGAGAACTTACTACAGTTTTGACTAGACTTTCTCTCTCCTGTGCTGATTGCCTGTCCGCTGCAACCCTCCTCCTCCCTCACATTTCTTTGCCTCAGTTTCACTCCACACCTGCCCGTCATCCTCCTCTCCATTCCCTTTTCTTTCCTTAGCTGATCCCCTCCTAAGTAAACCCATCCAAAAAAACAACCCAACCCTAGCTATCATGGCACTAACATGACGTTTGCCGCCATCCCATTGTCTACTCTGCTTGTGGTTACCCCTTTCCCTCACCCTGCGTCTTTCCTTTTAATTTAGTTTGCAGACTCCTTGGGGCAGGGACCAGCTGCTATTCTGTGTTTGTGGAGAAACATTCTCAGCTGGTCGTTAGGCTCTGCTGTAACAAACATGATTAATAATGATAATGTTGAATAGGAGTAATCCCACTGAAATCAAGCCCTGTCTTGACTAACCTGAACAGTTTTATTATGTCTGGAAATGTTGCCAATTTACTGCTCATCCTCTTTTCCAGGTCATGCATTTATTAAACCGCACAGGTCCCAGAGCAGTCCTAGAACCTTTCTGCACCACACTGTTAAGCCTTGTTGAAAAGAGACTATTTGTTCCTACTCTTTGTTTCTTGTTTCTTAGTTTCTGATCCATGCTACCACTTTACCTCTCACCCTATGATTATTTTGTTTCCTTAATAGCCTCTTCTGAGGGCCTCTGCCAAAGCTTTTTGAAAGTTCAAATATATTACGTTGGCCAGTTTTCCTTTATCCAATTTTCTGTTGTCATGTTCAAAGAATTCTAAGATTAGAAAGGCACAATTTCACTTCACAGAAGACATGCTAGTTTGCCCCCTATCATCTAGTGTTCAACTAGGTGTTTTATAATTCTACACATTAACTTTCCATACACTGCAATGCATAACTCTCCAGCACAAGACAGCATTGCAATTATTCTCCAGAAGAATTCTGAATCTCTGCTAGCCTCTTCTGTTGTACGACAAGAACATTTCAGAAATGCCGCTTTCCTGAAGGATGCTCAAAATTGTCTAAATTTCTTGTAGCAATTCGTAAAACAATTCATAAAATTGTTTACAATTCGTAAAACAGATATGAAGACCTGAGCCTAATTTTGCTTGTAGTTACACCAGTGCAAACCAGGGTAACTATAATGAAGATTTACATTTATTAGATCAGACCTTGGCCCAAAGATTATTGCTCAAAAAATGCTAAATAAATGCTGATGTAAATATAATGTATTTAGAAAGACGGTAGAGTTTAGTAGATGAATAAATTTGAAATCGGCATTTAGTAAGACTACATTGCATTATATTTCCTATAGATTATCTATGGCAAAGTTCACAAAATCCCATGCTCACTTGCACCATCTGAGCTCTGTAAGCTCATCAGATCTCAAGCTAAGCACCTTGGATCTCATCAATAGGGAACATCTAAGAAAAACTGGAGAGCTGCAGTTAGTATTAATGACTCAATAGATGGCACCCTTCCTTCTGAGTGCTGCAGTGGTGTAAGGAAGGGCAGTGTTGTTGAGGTGCCATCATTCAGGTGAGAACTCAAACAAATATTCTGACCACTGCTGTCCTTGAAAGTCACCTCACACTTTTTACAGTAGAGATGGCACCCATGAGGTGTTCAAGCTAAATTCCACTGGCTAATGGCCTACTTAAAAGTTTCTGTTGTAGTAGTTTGTTAGACCAAGCATGCTTCCCTTTATTTCCTAAACCGTTACGTACTGTTCAAATGGGAATGGCATCTTTCAATCCCCAGAAGTGGCTGCATCTCAATGATCCTTTTATATAAAGTTTGCTGCGATCTTTGAAAAACAGCCCTGTGCAAATGGCAGGTGAGCTCTTTAACCCGGGGTTGCTATGTAACTTGTACTGAAAGGGCTTGCATTCGCTTTATCATAAAAATAATACTTTTGTTATTTATAAAACATTTTGTTTTCTGACTTTTAAACTCCTGCTAGAATAGCATTTGCTGTGAGCCAGGCTGGAGTCTGTGATGAAAAGTACACCAGGCATCACTTTGTTTGCACAACCCAAAATGTAAATGCTTTTCTTTACTACTATTTCCTCTCTCAAAGAACACATTTGAACTCTGTTGTTTCCATTACTGCATTCAAGGATAATTTCTGTATGTGTAATATTCATTTTTGTACTGTACATCTCACGATATGTACATGCAGATTTGTATATATTTTACATGTTTGTTTTTGCTAATAAATACCATGACCTTATTTATATTGGTAGACTGACTTTGGCCTTTATAAAACTCTTGAAAACAGTGCACTTATAAAAACAAAAAAGAAAACAGATCTTGTCAAATAAAGTAAAACAGCATTTATAGGCCTCTGGCTTCCCTAACAGTAAGAAAGGCATCAGCTGTACACACTTTATAGTCAGAGAAAAAACCAAGATTCTTCTTCTGATCTCTTCCATCTTATCATTGTGATGTCTTATTTCTAGTCCCATCACTATTACATTTTCCTCTTTTCTTTCTCTTGGTATCAGACCCCCGCCCCAGCTCAGCTGTTTTTAATGGGTAATTTTTAGTGAGGGTAGGTTAAGGCATGTGGATTGTATTTTGATCATGTCTTCATGTTGTGCAGTGCCCCCAGGGTTTTGGCAGAAGGGTGTTTTGTAAATAAAATTAATATGTATCAATACCCCAAAAGCAAGAAATAGTCAAATCAGTGTTAAAAATGTGCCTCTGCTAAGACACTTTGGAATATACAGAGCTGCTCAGACCTTTTGACTGGAATTGTGCTGTGCCCTCTGGAAGTTCAGCACAGAGAGGCACAGTCCAGGAGGAAGAAGTGCAAATGGGGCTTTCGACCACTTTAGCACGTTTAGCCGCCCCTGTCTCCTCTAAATTACAACGCACCCCTCCCAACTGGGCTGCTCTCTCCCCTCACCTGGGACGTGCTGGGCCTGCAAGGGGTGGGACCTGTGAAGGGCAGTCCATAGCTGTTCTATGGAGTGCATTTGCCAGTGGAATTCTTCCCAGGCCAGCTCCAGGGCTTTCAAGCAGTGGTGTACAGGAAGTCATAGCGTGATGGAGAATCTCTCTCCTTATGTTGCTTCATTACACACAGAGGCATTTGCTATGCTATAAATATCTGAATTGCAGATAAATGCCCCTACTTTTGTGATCTGACTAGCCACGAGGTAGGTATTCATTCTCTGTAAGTGCACAGAATGTGAATGATGATTGCTGTAGGCCACCAACTACTCCCAGCTGGTCATTAATCCCCAGGACATGCCCCATACCTGGACTGTTATTGCTTATATAAAACATTACTTAGCTTTTAAATTAGGTCTTAATTTATGTGCAGAATAGGGTCAAGAAAGGTCTTGATCTGAGCAGCTTGATCCAGGGCACTCTCGTTACTAGCATATAGGAAGCAGAAATTTGTAGTTTGAGACAAATATAAGAAGAGATGATCTAAGTACCAGGTCCTCCAAATGTGTGCATGAGTAACTTTACACATGTGAGCAATCCCATGCAGCCAAATGGGATCACATGAGTGTAAGTAAGTATCTACAGGATACATGGTAAAAGATTGACATGTCGTCAGCACTGCACTGGGACTATATTCAGAGGAGGCCAGGCTCTGCCCTTGAAAGGTGAGGTTTGGAAAATGGAGAAGGATGAAATCAGAAGTGATCCAGTCTGTCCAAGTTATGCACTTCCAGTGTTTTTGCTCTGGGTCCCCTGCAGATATTGGAAGAAATGGCCTGGCTCCATACCCCTTTCCCAAATGGGTGACTCACAAGGTGTAGACAGAGATCTGTAACTCAGAGGGAGGTAGAATCCTCTGTCAAGTCTACAGCTCTCTCTGCTCTCTCACAATGTCACTACCTTGGCTTTTGCAGCAAATGGTGGCAGTGGTGTGTTTCCCTGCAGCAGACTCAGTCTTGAAGTTACTCTAGTGCTAAATTCTGATTCTGGGGGGCACAATGCATTCAGTGGTAGGCCTCATCTTGCCTCATTCTTGAGCTATCCAAAAATCAGACTCAGATTCCAGACTGAAAGGAATCCCATCCCTTCCCTCACAAGTGAGGTGTTCCATGAGGGCTCCATTGGTCCCCCCGCATTGGAGGGGGAGAGAGCCGGTTCAGGAGCTGCTGAGCCTGCCTGAGCTGTGATACCCTGGCGTGGTGACTCCCTTGGAAGAATATCTGATATAAGATGGGATCTCAGAGGAGAGAAGATGAGAGAGGAACAGAGTTTGCTCCAAGAAAGTCTTGGAGACCCATCTGGCAGGGCTCAGCGATGGAAGGGGAGAACATCGGACAACAAATGAAGCAAACGGCATGCTAGATTTGGAAAAGGAGAAAAGTGAGCTAGTTAGAGACTGCCCAGATAATGACAGATTGAGGTGATCATCAGTGGCTAAGGACAGGGCTAAGAGGGGGCTTGAAGAGACTGGAGGAACCAAGAGAAACAAGTACTTCTAAACTGTCTGAGAATAAATTGCATTCAACATCAGCAAGCAGATCTTGTCTATTTGAGAAGGCAATAGTATCATATGAAGGGATGTGTTCTCATTTCAGTGCAGGGGACTTGAGTGCATAACACACTCCAAGAAGCAAGAGGAAAATACACCTTAACTCATCCTGCACCTTTCAGCCTAGGATTTCTTGGGCATTCTGTTCATATTGTGCCACTGAGGTATTGGTCCGAATGCAGAATGGTGCAGAGCTGCCCCATCCTGGGAACTATGGGAAGGACTGCAACACACAGAGGCACAAAGCCATCACATGGCCTAATGAGGAGGACCACTTCCCAGGCTTCCTCATCCTTTTGGATGATCGCATGGCCAGGGGATAAGGGTAAGACCATGTCTTCTTTCTCCTCTTCTCTTGGTCACTGCATGGAAAGACAGGTCCCACTGTTCATGGAAAGACAGGTCCCACTGTTCCCCTAAGTACAGGCACTTCAACTGTTCCAGGCCCTGATGAGGTGGGCAAAGGCTCACTGCAGTCTCCAAGGCCCCACTTCCAAATGGGACAATCCCAATCCGGCCCATAGACAGCATGATAACTAACCGGGGATTGTTCTGCTTGTCTGATGGACACTGTGTTATTCACTCCGCATACTAAAACTCAGATACAGAAGCAGCATAAATGAGACATGGAACAACATGACAAAGTATGGGTGTTGCAAGGAAACCCTTTGCTAACATGAACTGTCTTGAAAAACTAAGTGAAAGATTTTCTACCATACTTGGAAGAAAGAAATATGGAGTTTAAAAATCTCTACGGGGAAAATTTTCAAAACCTCAAAAATACATGCACCTTTTCCAAGCCCTCATTTACACACACCCAGCCACACATGCGCACACACTCTTTAGCGTGCAGCTGCTCAGTCTGCATGTGCAAACGCAAAGGTTTTTGCTCATGCATAGTATGTATGTTTGCACCCATTTCACCCACAGTTGAAAATCAGGCCCGTAACATTGCTTGAAGAGTTGTGTTTATGTAAAAGATATGTATAACTTTATGAAGGTTTCAGGGATTTTAAAGAATTTAAATACTGTTAGACTGTATTGGTAACAGATGTTCAATTATATATTTAATTTTTAGTTTTACTGAAAAAACAATAGATCATTTGATATTTTCTGTAAAATATAACTTTGAAAGGATGCCTAAGTATACAGTGTTTCCAGAAAATTTATTTGAGCCTTTCAGCTACTGCATTAAAATGAGTACTTTTGAAATTAGCGTGAGAGCATTCTAAGAGTCTAACAAGATTTCTTGTTTGGCAAAAAATAGTGCTTTTAGAAGCACAATCTTTTGTGTAATCTCTCTTTCTCTCTCACAACAAGACAGATGGCATCATTAATTGCCTCTATATCTAATTAAGTTTAAAAAACTCTGCTTAAATAATGCTAAAGTTGTGGTGCGAGCTGACAAATGTAGGAAATTGTAAGGTAGAATCACTGGGGGGAAAAGCAGAAGGAAAACAAGGCAGAACAGACAAGGATAATAAAAGAACAAACAGCATTAATTAATTTTAACTTTCCTGGCTTCTGACAGGATGTGTCACAACCTTAATAGACTCTTGAAAGTGTTTCTAGACTCCCATTGACTTCAGTGTAGATAGGATTTCACCCTTTTTATTTGTTTGTTTGTTTTTAAACTTTTCATGGAAGTTATCCAATGTGGTTAATTTACAGGACAGTGCGAATCCAACCTCTTCAGCACATACATAATTTGGATTATGTACATACAGTGGTCCCCACTTCAAAGTTAACATCACAGAGTGGTGTCAGATACCTCAATTGCCTCTACACTTACAATAGAATACACTTAACATTGTCATAACAATGGTGCCATTACAGAGTCAACTTTTGCCAACAGATACCATTCTGTGGTAACAGCAGGGCTTTCAATGAAACCCCTGTATTTAGGCCTTTTCCCCTCCTCCTTGCACAAAGCACATAGGCTGGGATTTTCCAAGCAGCCTGTAGGAGGTAGGCACACAAATTCTATTGAATGGATTTGGGCATGTCATTTTCATAAGCTCCTTTGAAAACCCCAACCACATTGCACAGTTTATCCAAATAAATAAATATGTTAATATATGCAGTTGTGACTTATAAATACCGTAGTCTTAATTATCCAAGCCCCTTGGGAGACAACTACCTTGCTTAGATAATTAGGAGTCTCTACAACCAGGAGTCAATGGGAAAGAAGCCAGCAGACAGGGAGATGCTGTCAATTTGTGATGTAATCAGCTTTGGGTTCTGAGGCGTAAGTATAACTGGGACCTGGTGTAAGTATTTTGATACATGTTCTAATTTGAATGTGTGTATTTGTACCCAACAACTATATCGCATGCTCACAACCACCTGCAATCACTTCACCTTTTTGTTAAAGTTTTATCGTTAGTTTTCGGTCTCTAGACCTGGCCTTCGTTGTTGGCCAATTGTATAAGTTGCAAAACCCCTTCCTCTCAATGCCCCTTTTAATTTAATAACCGGACTTCCTGTCTTTTAAAGAAGAAAATATTCAGAATAGTCAGACCTTCATTACTAGGACTTTTTTGGTGGAAGATGACATTATGACAGATAAATCTGACCTTATACACAAAACAAATGCAAGATCACTCAAGATCAGCAAAACACAAGACAAGATCAATATTTTGTCCCATGATTTTGTCAAAGCTGATCAGCCCTGTTCATGCCAGAAGGAAAAGGAAATGAATATGGAATAAAAGATAGCTTGGAACATGTTCAAATTGCTAATAAAATTAAATGGGTCGTTTGCATTATGAGTCCTTCCAGAAAAGATACTAAAATAATTAAATAAAAAATTGTATGATTATTTTCAGCACACACTCAAAATAATTCCTTAGTCACCTACTAATGCAGTGCCTGTCTCCAAAAATATGCTACACGGAGGGTAACTCACCTCTAACTGCAGTTGTGAGTACATTGCCCCTGTAAATCCATGCTCTCGGTGATGGGGTCCTTGGTGCTGCAAGCTCGGGACCACCTGGAGAAAAGTGACTGCTGAGCAGCACAGCCCCTGAGGGATCTGACTGGTGAGTGGGCTGGTTGGTAAAAAAGACTGTGGCCCCAGCTACTCTTCGTTCTCTCCCAGCTGCTGCAGGCAGCAGTGTGTTTTGGAACGGTTACTCTGCCTGCTGGACTTACTACATCGCTATGAGGATTTGCTGGTTGACTTGCACACTCAGGCAGAGGTAGATGGAGTTACATGAGCGGTTCTGAGTTCCTTGCTTTAAAGACATCCCACTGCTCATTCACAGTAAGGGTTCCCCAGGCAGGGCTGCACAGAATTCTGTATGATCACCATTCTCATCCTCTTCATCTGCTTAATTGTGCCTACTGTAGGTAGCACATTGTACCACAGCTCCAAAAACTACACTGGGCTTCCTAGTACAGTTGCTTCTAGGCATAATTCATGGAGTTGGACTTTTAAAATCCCAGTCTAAAACCTGACCTTGGTTGGCCCTGGCTTTCTGAAAGACCACTTCTCTCCATATATTACTGCAACAGCTGAGATCAGTCAATATCACTTGATCTTATACTCTCCAAATCTGAGTACCTGAAAGCTGGTACGAGGGCATTTTCAGTGTAATACACTGTACCCTGAAACTCACTTCCACAATTCATCAGACAGGGCATGATACAAAGCCTAGCTCTTCTCCTAGATCTTTGCCTCAGAAGGCTGGGAAAGGGGGAAGAATATTATCAGGGCCCTATCTATTCCTCTATTCTGCAGCCACAGAATGACTCCTTTCTGCAGAATTGCGATGAACCATCAGGACCTAAACTCTTACGTTGAATTACTTCAACATCACACCATAATCCACAGAATTTTTAAGAGAAAAAACAGTGGCTCAAAATAGTCAACATTCTGCTAACACTAACATTTTACCTTTAAAATATTAATTGGGGAGAGATGGCTCAGAAATTGGCAATTATATGGGGCATCAGACCTCTAGATCACCATTTCAAATCAGGACCAGGCTCGTACAACACAGGAATCATCAGCCTGTAACAACTATCCAATCAGTCATTAGCTATGTGAAATGAATGGGGAACTTCAGAACAGTACAGAGTAGACAAATTCCACATTGCAAAACCCATCATTATAACGGGTTCTACTGGAATTCTTGTAGTCAGTCTCAAGAGAGACACCAGGATTGAAATGAACCAATGATTGAATTGGTAGAGTGACTGAAGGAGGTTCTTCTAGATGATGGTTTAGGCATGTAAATGGAGGAACATGAGACTTGCACTGCTATTGCTTGTGTGGTACCTAATCTGTGGAGTTAATTCTCTATCACCATCTGTCTAGTAACTTTCATGACCACTACATTTATGGAAAAGATATTTTGCACTTACACAGCAGCTTCCATCCAAAGAACTCAAAACACTTTCCAATATTACTGATCTAAGGCTCACAAAAGCTCCAGGTGGGAGTATTAGAATTGGAAGCACAGAAATGTCAGAATTTGCCTGCAGGGGAAAAGTTGATTAGCTCAATGAGTTGTTAAATGTAATGTCTTCTACATGATCTGCTAGAGCCTTGTGGGTATTTCAGCTATATCTTTGATCTTTCTGATATGCTAGGTTGTTCTGTCCAACTCACCTGCTGCTCCAATGTTTGTGGATGGATGAAAGTTACAAGGTCAATTGAGAAGTAGCCAAGCACACCTCTAGATTTGCAGGCCTCTCCAATTTTTAAACATAATGAATTAAGAACTGCTGGATCAACGGAACACTGTGGAATAGTGGTGCCAGATGACTGCAATGGACTATCTGCATGAATCTGATCGCCAGATGAAACTATCTTTATGTCTCCCATTGGCTCTATCAGCATATCCACTGTAAGGCTGGTGATATTTTCTGAGGGTGGAAAGGCTTCTATTACACCACCTGGTAAGAAAGGAATTTTTTGTCAAACTTGTAACAGAATTCAAACTCCTGTATTTTCAGAGTCGCACAGAATTCAACCAACCAACATCTATTGTGTTCAGACACTATGGTGAGGACTGCTACAGAAATGCTTTCAAATAAATAAATGTAATAAGAACTGTCTAGCTCAGGGGTGTCAAATATCCAGCCCGTGGGCCGGAAACAGCTCACCAACCTTTTTGGTTTGGCCCCTGGCGACAGCACGCGACACCGCCAGAGAATACATCACAAGATCTCATGGCAGCACATGCTGCCGCCAGAGAGTACAACGCTGCGAGATGTTGCAGTGTTACTCGCTGCCACAAGATCTGTGTACTCTGGCGGCAGTGCATGGAGCGTTGTGTGCATAAGACACAGTGCTCCAAAAGGCGGGAAAGGGACAGTGTGGTCTTGGGGCATCACACAGTATCATAATTCTTAATCACTGATCGATTCTTTTAATCGTAAAATAGTAGTAGTTGTAGAAGTGAATTTACTGCAGTTTTTATATCACTGATATCTAGCAAATAAAATATAATAGTACATAAAAATGATTGTGCCTAGTATGGTATGTATGGCTCACTTGAAGTACATTTAATTCAATCTGGCCTGCCAAAGCAAATGAGTTTGACAACCCTGGCTTAGCTAACCCCTGTGCATCTCTTAGAAAATGAAATGGATGCCCTCTAAACAACAATACCGCATAGCTGTTCATAGAGAAAACATTGCAAACAATCCTGTTATTCTGCGTTAACTTGCTGTTGCATATTAGATAGTATTTGATTCAGCTATGATAAAATGATAATGCTTTTCATGCCATTCTTAAATGTGACAATGGGTGCCCTTTTTCCCAAACCACTCTCAAGTGGGAAGACTGATGTACTCTTGACTCTTCTACACATAATGAAATCCATGGAATTTATCAAATTTAATATAACTGCAGGGCACTTCACATCAGAAACTTACTAAACATGCCTGACAGAGAACGGCTTGGGGTCCTTCTGAATTCCTTCCAAGTAGGCAGCTAGTGCTACATTCAACCCACTTTCTGTTCCAGTGGGATGGCAAAACCACACTCCCACAGTTGTTTCCTGACCAATAACTCAAAGGACTTAACTGTACTTATAGTTTTGGATGCCACAAGTCCACATGCTAACATTTCCTGCTGTGCTTCTTTGCCAAATGCAACATATGCCACAATATAGTAACACAAGATTAAAACTGTTGGTCCTTATTCATTCCGAATATAAGAATAATTGAATAATTGCCTATATATCATTCTCAAATGGACAGTTAAAAATAATGTGGAAATAAAACATTTTTAAACAAACCCAAGATTAGCAAGAAGATGGTGTACAGTATGGCATAATTACCCATTATAATACTTAACAGGAACTTTGTAGTCTTATTTACCTTGACTAAGAAATGTTTGGAGGAATTTTTCCCATGTAGGAAATCGTTTCTCATTGACTGGCTGTGCGTGCTGTGCTAAAAGGCCCGGGAGCTCCTGGGAGATCTTCACCAAAGCTGGTTCCTGCAGAAACAAATTAAATAGAACCACAAGCAATTTTACTACAGAAATGAAAACTGCTTGTGGGGTGATTAAAAACCAGGCCTCCAACAGGCACACACACAAAAAAAGTGGTTACTGTTTACTCACAATCAGGAAGTCTTTTTAAATTTTTTTTCTTACTACTCTTTACATTTATCCAAAACAGTCTTTTTTTCTGAAAGGCTGATTTTTTTTCAGTGTAACATCTATTCTATTGTCACTTCTATCAGTAACATGACCTTGTGATTGCAAATGACATAAAAGCCTTGGTCACGGCTTAGTGATCAATATCAAGAGTCGATAACTTCTACAATATTTATATTTTAAAATGGAGAGTGTTAAAATGGTTGTTTTCTAGTAATACTCTTCCTAACTCTTTTACTTTTACACTCAACTCAAAACTCATCATTCAGTCATCATGAATTTGGGAGTGTACATGCAAATTTGGAAGCGTTACACAAAGTATATACATGATGGGAGATATTCTTGTAAATCTGTACAATCTGTATATTGTCTTTGCTGTTCAAAGGAGGCCCAGAGGTGAGCATGTATGGAAAGTGCCAGGACCCTGACTCTAAAGCCCCAAGTCTCTCTTTCATAAGCATTTTCATGCCTTCCCTGGGTCTCTTTCCTTTTGTTTTACATCCTCTTGAAATGAGAAATGTCCCATGTTCCAGAAGAGGACCACGTCTCTGCTGATCCTAGCAACGTTCTGAGCCCTGATCTTGTTTTGCGGTGGGAAGGTGAACAGTATAACCTTGTGATTAACACTGTATAAATATGAACAAAACCGCTACTCTGCATGAGCAATCAATGAATCAGGTTACTTCCATGACAGGCAATGTGACACAAAGGGGTTTTTAATTGATATTTATTATTAAAGAGGAAGGATGGCTCAGTGCCTAGGACAGGGGAGATCTGGTTTTCATGCTCTGCCAGAGACTTCCTGTGTGACTATGGGGAAGTCACTTAGTCTCTCCGTGCCTCAGGTCCCCCTCTGTACAATGAGAATAATATGACTGCCCTACATCACAAGGGTGTAGTGAGGGCAAATACATTAAAGACTGTGAGGTGCTCAGATGTTTCACACTGGGGGTGATATAAGGACCTAAGAAGTATATATTTTTAAGTGTCTATCACTGGCTGTAGGTGCCATTGACAAACCTTTTAAGAAGCACTTAAAGTCAATAAATAAATAAATTTAACAGCACATTTCACCCACAGCCAAAACAATTCCAGCTAATTAGCCCGAAATAACACAAACCCACTGGCCTCTGCTCAGATGACCACCTTTCAACCTGTTCCTTGCTCTTCCAAAGCCCGAGCATAACACATGGATTTTGCAGGGTGCCCTGAAGGTTAATGGATTTGGGCTATTTTAGGCCAGTGAAACCAACTGCATCACCTGGCACATGAAGTTTCATTATCAGCTTGTCTGGTCTCTGCAGCATCCAGTCTGGGATCCACACCAGACAGAAGTCTGGTGCTTTAAGTCTTACATGAGAACACAATACAACAGCAACTAAACTGCAAAGACATTGCTTACTGCTGGCCCACAGCCTAATCCTGGGCCATGATCTGTCATCAATGCTGACTAGTACCTTACTCCTGGAATTGTCTCACTGAGAGTTTTGTATTTTATATTTTTCCATCTGTGTCTGGCTTGGAGGCTGGGACCATGTATTTAGCTGATGGTCTTGCTACCGTTGTCCATGCTATTGTCATCTCTAGATTTGTCTGCTTTGCCACGCTCTCCGCACAGTTCTACACCTTAAATCCATGTGGAAACTGAAGCTGGTACACAATGAAGCAGCCTGCTTAGTGCGTTTGGTTTTCTTGCTGTGAGAATATTGCATTCACGCTGTGGGATTTGCATTGGCTGCCTGTTGACTTCGGAGCAGAATACAAGGTGTTTGGTCTTGATCTGTCAGGCATGGGACATTCCTGTCTGAGAGAAAGGCTCCCTCCCTGTATGATACATTTGTGCTTATGAGTAGCAGAGGGCTCTGAGCTGGCGAGCCCTACGTTTAAGCAGGAGGAAGCTGCTGGCAGAGCACTGTCCATGTAGTGCACTTTGACTTTGGAATTTGTCTCCCCATATTGACTTCAGTGGAGTTACTTTAAATGTACATCTAACTGAGACAGGAACATGGCTCCCGCCAGTTTGCAGTGACAGCTCAAATTGTACAATTGCCATTCTTCCTAAAAGGTGAAAATATATCACAGTGTGACTTTAATTCTTAAAAGGAATGCCCCATATCAATAATGCCTTCAAGAAAGAACTCTTTTTGGTCTTCAACTCAAGTTTCTCCTACCATCCTATAATACAAACTGATGTTCCTAAGAGCATCTACCGTAAGGTCGAAAATAGAAATAGTAACTGCAGCTGATCAAGTCTCCCTCTGAGCAGACAACCACAGGATTGGTAGTGCTGAGACACTGATGATGTGATTTATTCCTATTCTAAACTGTGAGCTCAAGGATCAGAATTGTAGCCAAACAATGATATAAACCAAACTCATCTAAGCAGGAACTTACCAGGGAATTCAAGATTGACTAAAACATCAGAACAGTGAGCAAAGATCATTTGGGTTCATCAGGACTTGTGTTTTGCTTTTAAATATAACTACTCCAAGAGACTATGAGAGCTAATGGTTACATAAGAATGTAAGAATGGCCATATTGAGTCAGACCAATGGTCCATCTAGCCTGGTATCCTGTCTTCCGACAGTAGCCAGTGCTAGATATTTCAGATGGGAATGAACAGAAAAAGGAAATTTACTGAGTAATCTGTTCCCCGTCATCCAGTTCCAGCTTCTTGCAGCCAGAAATTTAGAGACACCCAGAGAATGGGATCTACATGGCTAGTAGCCTTTGATGGACCTATCCTCCATTAACTTATCAATTTCTTTTTCAAACCCAGTTATGCTTTTGGCCTTCACAACCTCCCCTGGCAAGGAGTTCCACAGGTTGACTTGCACTGTGTGAAGATGTACTTCCTTATGTTTGTTTTAAATCGGACACCCTATTAATTTCATTGGGTAATCCCTGGTTCTTGTGCTATGTGAAAAAAGTAAATAACACTTCCTTATTCACTTTCTCCACCCTATTCATGATTTTAGAGACCTCTATTATATCCTCTTTAGTAGTCTTTTCTAAATTGAACAGTTCTAGTCTTTTCAACCTCCTCATAAGTAAGCTGTTCTGTACCCCTAACCATTTTTATTGCCCATCTGTGTACTTTTTTCAGTTCTCATATATCTTTTTTGAGATGGGGTGGCCATCTCAAAACAACTGTATTGTTACCTAAACAATTAACATAAATACAGTATGGTAGACAGAAGTGTTCTTTTCGGTGATTAATACCACTGAGAGGTCAGACTTACAAATCAATATGCACCTTTCAGTAGGTTCATACGGAGCCTGACCATTTAGATCTAGTGACTTTGGGCATGGTGCAATTTAAAAAGAAATACAAAACACCACACAGATTTGTGGGATGGAGATTGAAAAGATTTTCATTCATTGACTTAAAAAATACAAATTTCCCTGCAGCATGTGTAGTGGCAGCTTGGAAACACTGGGACCACATCTGTATAAATACAAGTCTCCATTCCTGGCATGCAATAGTGTTAACATTTTCCATTGCCATCCTTCCATTGTGTGGGCCATTGCCCCAGGGGCCAACCCAATGGTGAGGGTCCTGGTCCTTGGTCCTGGGGTTTGGAGTCACAGAGGTGACTGGAGCAGGCCTATCCTCCTCCAAGGAGTAAGAGCCACTAGTTGAGGACCACGGGGAGGGGGGAGAGCTGTTACTGACTCCCTCTGACCATCCCGTGGAGATTCCTGCCAGCACCTGGGCAACGGTGACGGCCCCTCGACCCCTTAGGCCCACCACAGTCAGCTGCACGACAGTTCGTGTGGGGCATCAGGGAGTGGGACCTCAAGGACCGGTGACAGGATTGCCCAGGATGGTATCGCGGGAACTTGTGTCAGGAATTGGAGGAGCACCCCGGTGCTGGAGGGCTATGGCAGTGCCGATCATTTCTGAGTGAGCCTCTCAATGACAGCAACCAGCTTCGATGCCTGACCATCACGGGGAGGCCCTTTGGTGCCAGGGAGCGGGAACGGCACCGCTCCCTCGGGGATCTCGGTGCCGGAGAGCGGGTTCGGTGCTGCGTGAAGCTCCTTCGTGCCGGTGATCGCTCCTTTGTCGGAGATCACCGTGGATGGCCCGCTCAGCCATAGCTGATCGACCCTATGCCGGCAACAGGGAGCGCGACTCTGGGGATCTGTCTCGATGGCGGAGACCTTCTCCTCGGAGACCGGTTGCCAGGCGATGCATCTCGGGGCTCAGGCGACCGGTGCAGCCAATGAGGGGGTCCCATCATGGGCTTCCCTTTTGAAATTGGAGCCTTATCTCTTCCCGGCGCGATTCCCCCAAACACTCTACGCAGTTGTTGGGGGTCACGGAGTGGGAAGGGTTTGCTGCAGACTGCAGGGCTTGAAGCCTGGTGAGTGGGGGCACGTCCTGCTCCTGAGCCAAAGTCCCTCATGGGATCAACGCTTAACATGAACCAGCTAACTAACTAACTACTTCATTAACCTAATCTCTAACTACAGAGAACAGGGGAACTGAAGTACTTGCGCTAGCAAGCAGAAGCAAGGTTCCAGCAGTGTCAGTGGCGAAGGGGAAAAAAATTCCGGTAACCATGCACGGAGGCGCACACAACCCTAGGATGGAATTGACATGAGCAAACGTGCGAGGAAGAAATACTGTCCCCCTGCTACCATAATGGCTAAGGAAAATCAGCTCAGAGAGAGAAGGGAGTGGCTGTAAAAGAAATGAATAAACCATCACATTTTTCAAACTTTCTCAGTAGATCTGGGATCAAATCCACTTTAAGTGCCCTTAATAATCTAATTCCTAGCTGAAGCGCCTTTATCACTGTGTGCCCCTAGACAGGTATAGTCCCAACTATAAGGAAGTACAGCAGGGAGGAGAAACTACATTAAAACAAATGTCAAACTCATTCAAGCCTGTAGGTCAGGCATTTACTCATGAAGCCAGACTTTTTAAAAGACTCCCTCATCTTCATGACAATCTTCTTTAAATTGGAGGGCAGCTCGCTAGAAATTACTTTGAATCTCAAATGTAACCTCAGACTGATTCAGAACAGTGGCCTTACTTCATTAAACTTCTCAGCTCGTGTTTCTCAGTGCCACTAAAAAAGGTACAGATATTTTTTTGTTGCAGTTTACACGACAAGCCCAGACACAAAGTCTACTGGCATGCTCTTTACATGGATGAGCAAGGCAAATAATATTTTTCCCTCTCCTGTCAAAAATATTCCGTGCCCTCCTAGAGCAAGTAGAAATTTGAATGGCTGTGTTACAATGATAGCTACAAGAGAAGACTTCAGGACTGGAGGTGGGGTGTCTGGAAGAAACAGGCAGCAGATCTAGTTGAGAAAGATCAGACAACAACGAGAAGCCTGGTGAAAAGAGAAGAGAGACAAAGGGGAAAAAAAAGAAATAAGCCTAGAAATAGAAAGAGAAATTCAGGATAGTAAGAGGCTGTGGAGCGGAGTGCATGAGAAAGGCCTGGGGCTTATAGATGGAATCAGAGTGAAAGGAAGCTATCTGGGCCTTAGAAACAAATAGAGCAAAGAAAGAAAGCCCAGATAAGTAAAGATACATGGAAGAGAGAAGGTAGGAGAGGTAATAACTTTTATTGTACCAACTTCTGTTGGTGGAAGGTACAAGCTTTCAGGCTACACAAAGCTCTTCTTCAGGGATGAGGATGGAAGAGATCTGTGTAGCTCAGAGATCCCCAAACACTAGGGTGCAGAGGAACAGTTGGGGGGGCAGTTTGGCCAGCCCCCGGCCAGCCCCCATGGGGGGCAGGGAGGGAGCATCACCCACCCCACTCTGCCTCAGGCCCACCCAGGGCCTCCACTCAGCCCCCAGCCCCCACCTCAGCCCCCAGTCACAGCGCCCAGCCTCCTACCTCGGCTGCCATGACACCACTCGCTGCCATGGCACCACTCCTAGCCTTGGCCTCCAGCCCTGACAGTAGTCCGCCCGACTGTGGCCCCAATCCCAGCCCCAGCTGCAGGAATCTGGGGGGGCCCAGATGGGAAAAGGGGGACCACGGGTGTAAAAGGTTTGGGGACCACTGGTGCAGGTCAAAAGCTTGTACCTTCCACCATCAGAAGCTGGTTCAATAGAAGATATTACCTTCCCTACCTTGTCTCATATCCTGGGACCAACAGGGCTCCAGCAACATTGCATAAAGCTGAATGGGCCGGAGAAGAACAATACAAAGCAATGTAAATTGCCACAGCTCCAAACGGTGTCCAAAGCTTATGTCCTGACCGCTGTTCCACATTATTGTAAGTACTTCCTTGTTTGCAACTGACAGAGTTGATATTCTTTCTCATCCAGACAGGTGTATGATAAGTAGAGCAATAATCTAGACTAAAGAAAAAAACATTTTGAAAGATTGGGGGGGAAAATTGAAATGTTTTTGGAAGTGATACATTGCCTACCACAGCTATTTGAAGTTTAAAAATTAACATTTAATAGTTAACTGCAAATTTTAAAATTAAAAAGTACCGATTTTGTCTTCCATGAGCTGAAAAAATATGTTTTGGGAGAAGGTAACATCATGTAAAACAGCCATCATTAGCAAGTAACACAAATGTTTTTTGTATGTAAAATTGCTTTGTAAAATATTTGTTCCATCTGCTGAAAGTAGCAAAGACAATTTTCCCTGATAGCTAATGGCCCATTTCGGCTGGATGGCAAGCAGTTCACCGTGGTTTCGACTTGCATTAAGTAGAATGGAGAGAACACTACACAGAATTCTCTACTTATGTAGTATTATCTACTACTTGAGAAGCTCGTCCCTCATTACTGTGGCCTTCGTTTTGGATCAGCACACAGGGTTGCTTTGACTCAAGAGGCTTTTTGTCTAACTGAGGCACATATGCTATGTTTCAATATGAGAGCACAAAACAGCCACTTTCCTTGACTACAAGAACAAGGAGGTTAGTTCTCTTTCAACTTTCCAGCACTTAAACTGCTGTTCCTTTTTTCACACCACATGGGGCCATGGTTTTCTCTTCTGGCTCATGCTGTCACTCTGCACGCTGAGGATTTCAATATATAAAGATCAAGCACTTCTTTTAATTCTAAATTCAGCTACATGCACACAAAAAGCAGAGAACATTGTCCTAATCCAAAAAACCCTCATTGCTCCAGCTTCATTGTATACTTTGCTACTTACAATACTTCTATTTAAAAGCACGTTTACATTGTGCCCTGAACAACTTCAACATCTGCTAACAGACCAATAAAAAAAATAAATAAACCAAGATTGTTTAGAAAGAGAGATCCCTTCTATTTCCTCTGAATGATACTAAACCAGTAACAGCAGCAAGCTAAAGAGACCTCTTTTTGTAGATTTCACCTTGGAAAAAAAACATTTGGGAGGAAATTAAATATAAAAACACAATATCTAGTGCCACCAAAATTCAGACAGAAAGAGGAGATTAAAGGCAATGTGATATTATCAACGTAGTCATGCAGATTTAAATTTAGCACAAGTGTAATTTAATTGAGATTATGACAGTTTTGTTCAATGGCTTGTTTTTTTAACAATGTGACTGGCGGATTTCTATTTTGTGCTGAAAGGAACATGTGTAAGTGTTTTGCAAGATAGGGTCCTAATTTCGCAAATAAATAATTTTCCCAATGAATCTACTTCTCCATGAAGGACTAGGGAAATATTATGTATTTTAATATTATTTTCCCCAACAAAGATTTTTTTTCCAAAATAAAAATGTTGAAATCAATGGAACCACTCACAAGCGAAGTGTTTGCAGAATCAGAGTCTTAGATAGTAATTCCTATCCAAAACAAAATAAGAGGAGTAGCATTTGAGTGTACGCTTTCAGTGTATCAGTCAGACCCCTGTGAACAGACATTCAGTTTATGCACCCTCAATTTTACTAGATTTTCCAAGTTTCTTTTAAAAATATTTTTAACTGTAATAATTTGCTTTATTTCTTCGGCCATCCTCTTTGTTTGCTTCCATAATGAGAGGAGTCTATGTGAATTTCAAAAGTGTGATTTTTAAAAACACAACAAACTACTAAAAAGCATTGTATGGATAATCTCAGTAAATTCACAAGAACTCCATATAAACTGCAGAGATAGTTTGCAAAATAGCCCAAAGAGCAGTATGATAAAAACTATGTCATGTTTCACAAGTGACACACAGTTGAACTTCTTTTATTCTTACACTTGTCTTTTTGGATTTTAGCAAAGCAAACATTTTAAAAATAACCCAAATAGGCATTTTATTGCATGTGATAACGCTAGCAAATTTCAGATTTATTTAGTACTCTTGCTTTATCCTCTCCTTCCACACTGTTATTGCTAAAAACTGGCAGTAAAATTCAATTGATTCAAAATATTCTAGATCCATATGGCCTAAAACCCTGGAGCTGAAGTTCTGATATTGCCTCACTGCTGTTTTCTAGCATTTGCCTCTACTCCAGTCCCCAGATGGTGGAAGTAACATTTAAACCTCCTTCTCTCTGCCTTGTACAATAGACCTTGGCACCATTTCAACTGTTTACTCCGGTAATTAACAGCACTGATACCACAACAATTACAACTCCTACAATCTTAACACAATAATGCTATGAATTAGTGAGAGCTAATGGCTGGAAGGTATAGTGGTTCCAGACTGCGAGATCTGTGCATTTTTAGAATAAAATAAAAGGTACAAACAGCACGCTTGCGGTAGACAATGATTACCTAGTAATTAGTTTACACAAAGCTTCCTATTTAATGGCAAAACACTGTAATTAACGCGTGACAGAAAATCAAAGGGTACTTTGTAAGCATATGAAAAATTAACACTGCAGGCCTATAGCTTTATGTACTGATTAGAAGCATATTAAATCAATAGGACATACAAACCAACAGCTTGCATATCTGATTATTGTAGGTCCTAGGAATAGATATCATGGTTTTAATTTAACCGAAGGATACAATTATCATGCTTTGTTATTTTACTTAGGATTTAAGAATCACCTGAAACGTAACTCCAGCAGCTATATAAATATAATAATTGACTGATGAGAGCACTGCAGATTGTTCTCAGATATAATAAATATGTAAAATACTCAAGATATTCTGTTGACGGAACAAAGCCTATATTCGTTAGGGAGGAAACAACCCTGCACTACACAGTTTGTAGCTAGCAGAGATCTGTTCCTTTAGCCAAGATAATTTTACCATCCTAGTGTTCACAATATTAAATTAGAAGAAATCTTAAAAGCTTGTCATACCCTTCAAAATAGTGTATGTGGATTTTCTGTGTAACTGTCTGTGTTCCTGGCACCCTTCAGGCTGGAAAAATGATCACACCAAAGACTGTATGTGAAATCAATAAAATCAGCAGGCAAGATTGCTTTTTTAAAGAATGTTCTCCACAGACCCTTAGTTGGTATGTCAGGAAACGCAACTCAACGGTTTGTGAACCCCAGCAATCTCGCTAACATTTCTGAAACCAACTACTTTGGAATCCGTTACAGAATGTGATTAACAAATATTGTGATAAGAATAAGTATGGGTTTTAGGAAGTGGAAAGTACACATTCAGTAACTTTACTGTGTATGAGAGAAAAACAGAGCTCAGTTATAAAGCATGATGTTATGACACTTAAGGCAAGGCTTTGGCAGTATTGCGGTTATATTTTGGGTTAGGTGATAGATATATGCTGCTTATTTTGAGCTCTTTGCTTCTGGAAAGATGTAAAGGGTGATCAAAATGGTGCATAAGACTTATTATCCTTATGGAGCCCTGTGCAAAGAATTACACACCTCTTTACCACTAGTCCTGATTTTCAGATCATCTCTGGATTTATCTAATTTCTTTTTAAGAAATTTTTGAAAAATGATCAATAATGTTACATTTTAAGGCAACGGATATATTCTATTTCTGGCATCTGAAACTGGTGGTGATCAAGTTAAAATCCTAGGACCAATGTTAAAATATTTAGTCAATACTGATGGAAATTTGAGTTTTCTGTGCTTTATCCTCCTTTAAAAAGATTTTAAGTCTCTTATCACTAATTTTAGTGAGTTAACCAGGCCCATGATGTCTGTGTTGGTACAACACTACCACAATGGTGTTCGGGTCCATTACTAGGACTCATAGGTGCTACAATAATACAAATAATAGTGACCAAATTACAGCCATAAGATTAGAAACAGTGATTTAAAAAACTGTAAATCTTAAATAAAACAATATATTGTTTGTTAAACAGCCTTTTTCTTTCGACAACAGGTGTATGATTTAGAGCTTTCTATGGGCTGTGTTGCTACTGGCCAATTTATAATTGTTGAACCTTCTCTTCCATTGCTGCCATATTCAGTTTGCTTTTCCTCTGTGCCACCTTCACTTCTCTCCCCTTCTCCATCTCCTACATGCACCCCCTCTCTGCTCCCAACTTGAGGTTCCTTAGCTTTAAAACTTCCTGCCACAGTAAGTCCCTTAAACTCAGTTCAAGCCCGTGATCATTATGGTGGACATGGAGCTGTGATGTAGCAATCTACGAATACTGAAATGTAACCTGGTTATTGAGACAGACTTATACTGGGGTAATGGAATGTTCATTATATACGTTTATTGCTTTAATTCAATGGGTGCTGTTAGAACAAACAGAAAAGCAACTCTATCTTTGTCCCCAAAGGGAAAAGAACTGAAGTCACCAAAGATAAATCAGATCTGCTGACAGTAATGACAGTCGATCACAGGGGACTATAGTCCAGAGCCTGGTCTGAGAGAGGAAGAACCGTGTGATTCTACCCCAAGAGAGAGGTGTCGGCTTCGGAGGGGATGCACTCAAAGAAACCAGGAAGGGGCAGAGGTGCAGGTAGCCAGTAACCGTGACAGTCATTCAGTATTTTCGATATGTTTGTCAGACTTTCAAGGACCCCTTTGCAGCAGACTACCCCCCAATCTGTGCATGTTTTGTAGTCAGAATCATGAGTGGGCAGGCCCCAGAAAACCCTGCTTCCTACCTCATCTCAGAGGCGTTTCACTTCTCTCTCCAAACAGCAGTCAGAGACTCAGCTGGTCTAATTAAACGAAGATTGATTAAGATGAGAGAGAGAAGATCGCTAAGATCAAAGACTGTGCATTTCCAGAAAATGCCTTTTTCTCCACTCTGAACCTTTCAACAGGTCAGCCTGGCAACCACACAGCCTTTTGGTTTTTGTGTCCTGCAAAGCCTAGTGGACTGTAGACTTCTAAGACATCCGTCAGAACGTGTTCCCAGGATACAGACCCCAAGTACTGCCTGGGAATCTGTGGGTTTACTACTAGGCTCTTCAAAAGAACCCCACTACTGCACTCCTTCTTTGGCTTACAACTTCTGATGAGCCACAGCAGGGTCCCACAGCTGGAGAAGTCAGGGAAGCACTAAAGTTTCCCTATCTTGTCCTGCAGCAGTGAGCTGCTCTGAGCGCCCTCACCTGGCCACCTGTGCTCCTTGCAGTCTCTACTCTGCAACGCCAGCCTGTGCCTTCTATGCTGGGAATCCCATGTTGGAGACCCATTCTCCATCAGCTTCCCTGGTGAAAAAGCATCAGGAGAAATAAGGGGAATAACTTATTCTGCTTATTATACATTTTCTAATGAGCACTCTGTTGTTCCAGTGAAGACTTATAAATGTAAGAAGTCAGCTCTAGGGAAGTAATAAAACAGACTCCCAAATACAAATTTGACAGAGGAGTGGTTTTCAATGTTCAGAGACTAGTGACACTTGAGCTAGTGGCAGAATTACAGATGGCATTTCAGGGGGAGCCCCTCATTAATAAGGTCCAGCTCTGGTTATGGAATGTGTTCATCTTCATGTAAATTCTGGGGCTATAAACCGTGCTTTGCGGTGTAAACCGAATGCAAACATAATTATAGAGTTTCTAGTGCACCTCTGTAACAGTGGGAGCAGTGGAGAGGGTGAACATCAAATCCACAGAAAGTTTTCTGACACAAAAAGTAAAACAAACTTTGGTTGCAGTCCTCCTCTGCTTACAGACTCTGAAAGTCTCACGTTTTCGGTTACCAAAAGAAGTAAGAAAGAAAGACAGGGGGTAAGTGATTTATTTTTATCCTGTTAAGAAGAATGGCATGTGGTGATGGAAGAACAAACAGTAAATATGAGTAGGATTTTCAAAAGTGCGTAGGAGAGTTAAATACCTAACTTACATTGACTTTCAATGGGAGTTAGAGATCTAACTTTTAAGGTGTTTTGGAAAATCTAATACAGTAGTAAAAACTATTACAGTAGTACCGCCACATGCAAAACAGAACCTCCTCAATAATGCTTACTATATTCTCTATTGATAGTGGAGTTGCTAAATTTTTCAGGCCAATCCTTCAACGGGAATAGGCATAGGCGCTTCGTTACAAATGGACTCTGACTACTTTTTGAAGACAATACCGAAATAAGAGTGGAATGTGAAGGTGTAAAGGTAGAAGAGGATCCCAGGTAGGACACATGTTTGACATCTATAACCATCACAGATTTTAGTAAGTAACTTTTTGCTTTTCTCCAGAGTTGTTTACATTGCAAAAAAGAAAGTGGAAAACCCCACTGAGGTGCTGAAGCTTTTCAGCACTATCTGATCACACAAGCCCCAGACACTGATACCCTGGCTTACACTGAATAGTGCCTCACTTCATAAGTGGTTCCACTGCAATCAGTGTTAACATACTCCACAGATTTCACCCCATCTGCAGTTGCGAAGTAATCTCACAGACAACTAAGACTCTACATTAATTTAACAGGATAAAATACGCTACTAATCTTGTCATGCATTTTAGTTTGCCCAGTGTTATGCTTGAAATGAGGAATCTAAAAATCACTCTGTTTTAGATGGAATAGATTCTTATACAGTTCAAACTCACATAAACTACATTATTTTTAATCTGTTGCCTACTACATACCAATGAGAAAAATCTTGGTGTTGTGTCATAAACTGCTATGCAAATGATGCTATTTGTAAGTATTAACATAATTTAGTGCTTACAGTCATATTCTCATTTCTAATAATTCTACCAGAATGGAAAGTCTTCTCTCTATACTCTTAGCCTGCAGGATACTCTTTCATCAAGAAGCTGAATTTTTTAATAACCTGCCAGCATATGTTTTGTATGTGGCAGTCTAAGCCGATGACACAATGTCTTCATTATCGAAAGAAACAGGTCTACATACTGCAATCGGACATTAAAGCATGCCTGTGCTCATAAACTAATGCTTTGATGTCTAAATGTGTATCATTACAATGGTACTCTGTAACAAAGGATAATTTTAATCCTGTGCTCTCAATGGTAATACTTAGTGGAGATTGCAATTCATTATATATAAGAAAGGTCTCCACGCTTACAAAAAGGAGCTCAACTCAGGAGGCAGAAAATGTCAACGCTCATTTCTGGAAAATATGTTCTAAATGGCAACACGTTTTGTTATTTCACCTACGCTCACGGAAATACTGGCCTGGATTCAGAGAAGCTTTCCTGCGGACAGGCCCGTAGGAAATGCTATCAAGTGTACTGTTCCTTATATATGTTTTCAACTTTTGGTAAGCAATTATGTTGCAGGAATTTTTAAGGAGCACATTCTTGTCTGTGTCTGAGCTCCACTTAAATGCACTGGAGATGGGGTGGGGGTATAAAACATAAGGAAACCAGTTATGACAACCTATTTCTGAGCCATCTGGTGCTGAGGGGAGTTAAAACATCAGGAGAACAGTTCTGACTTAAGCCAGTGGTGCTCAAGGAACTGATATCAGTGGAGGAGCAGATCTAATACAGCTGTGTTCTGCAATGCCCCCTTCCTCTCCCATGTGGGCAGCTGGTATAGGAGGTGGGTATGCTACCTGTGTTAGCTTTGTGCAAGCAGAGAGCTCCCTGCCACAGGCAACATTCTCTACTGGCCATCTCTGACTGTTTTAAGTTAACTTTGCACTGCTCAGGCACATCAAGGGAGCCTTCGAGGACTGGAGAATCTAGCCCTTAATGTTTACCTGGAAAGTTTCATACAACAAAGCACTATTACTTTGTAATTATCAAAATTCAAAATAAGTTTAACCAGCACAATTTGAAATCATATTATACTATGCAGTTCAATCAAATGTTACATGTTCTAACTGTTCTTGCCCGAATCAAAAAGGCCAAACTTCTATAAATATTTCTTTATTTAAAATAGGACAATGGGGAAAATTCTTTTGATACAACTATTCTGAAGTTAATGGGAATAAATTTGGCACTATAGTTTTAAATATCAAATGCTTACTTAAATCTTCACAGCCCTTTATCTAAAATTAATACAATTTGTATCAGAATTCAAATTCTTGGAAGAACCGGGTCCAATGAATTCAGTCTAACAATTTGTAAAGAACAAACTTGTACCTTGACTGAAAGGTACACAAATGAGAGCTGTAAGAGCATAACATTTACATTGTTTTGTTTGCGTATTTGTGGCTGGCCATCACTTTTATGGCCACCTACATTTTCTGCAAATCAGAATCCACTGCCTCTGCAATCTACTGAATTCAGCAAGTGAAATGATAAAGACAGAGTATTTAGCAGAGGATCAGTAGAGTGAAGTTTTAACTGATTATTATTTTGTGTCCACCCCCATGGTTATTGATCTACGGATTTTATTTGCTCCTTTCCTCACTTTCTGCTTAACTCTCTTATTTAAATCATGGTTTCTTACATTAGTTTAGTGAACTTCCCAGCTTGTCATTAAACACAATGGACCACATTAATTCCTGCTAACATTTCCTCTTCACTTTTATGCTTTAAGTCAATGGAGCTACAACAGAGATGACTCTGGCCCATATAACTGTTCACTCAAGCAAGTCTTCAGTAGAGAGGAATTTATAACACTAGGAGCCGGATTAATTTCCAGAAGGCAACAACAGAATTAAAAACCTTTGCAACACCTCATTTATGCACAAGCTGGGGCAAGTAATACACGCTCTATTAGAACACACTACTTGCAGCATAAAATCACCCATTGAGATCCAGGGATGAAAAGTGCTATAGAAGAGATGGTATTATTATTATTATTATTATATGTGAATATATGTCAAAAGTTCCTATGTACAACATCCAAATAATTCCAAAAGATAAAGTTCAATTTACTGTATTCTCATTTACATTTGTAATATATTCTCCTCACTTACTAATTTGAATGATAGTTAAATATCACTCTAAACCTACGAGGCCCCCATACAAATTTATGCATTAGACTCCCAAAGCAAAAGTCTGCCATGAGGGAAAGTTGAGGCTGATACTTTAAGAGGCCACTGCAAGCCAGCAGCAGCACATTAATCCAGCAAATCCCCACAGCCCACTTCACCTGTAGAACTCCTTTGGAAACTCCAGAGAGCACTACATTTTTCCCTACCAAGCAAAAGTTCCATGAAAGGGGGTGCACCACAAAGTGCTAATATTAGTGACCATGGCCCACTCCCTACAAACATAATCAACATAAAACAGAACAAATAGTCCCAGAGAATAAGATACCCAGCTTCTCACTAACTTACGTGTGCCCATTTCTTCCTCCACATCTCAGTGTTGTATCTCTGACACTCTTTCTGGGCCCAGTGGTAGCATTTCAGGTGCGTGGCAATGTCACAATATGCAGTGCCATTTCCTCCAAATTCATTGTCCACTTTAAACAACCAACGTCTCACTCCCAGGTTATCTATGATCAGCTGACTCAGAACTTCAAGCATCTATGGATCAAACAGCGACATACAGACAAAGGGAATGGCTTCAAAGACATTTTGAATTAGGGCATCATTAAGGTGCTCATATATTCTGATTTAAAATTTGTGTTATAATAGACCTATAATTAGGGTTTCTAGCTTCAGGTTCAAACTAGTTTTGCCAATATTCCCCAATCCCCCTTCCTCCCAAAAAAGCAGAGATACTGGTGATTAGTAGTTTGGATGCTAATCCAAAGCTCACCTGAACACTTTCTGTTCTGCAATTGGATCCACGGGACCTTTGCCCCCATACAGACCCCACACTAAGGTCAATGGTGCTCCATGTTGGTGCAGCATTTGCCTATGTGGAGCTCATTGCTGGACCAGGGCTGCTGGATTTGAATGTTCAGCACTTCTCAGGATGTGGCTCTGAAACGGTAGCTGATGGAAGCACTAGACTATTTTCAAAATCTTCTCTTAAAACTTTCCGACAGTCATTCTAATACAAGGCAAACGTCTATGACAGTTTCCTTCTGGATAGTGAATTATGTGGTTATAAATTTATAAAGAAGTTCCTAGATAAAGCCTAATTATTTATCTATATTCATACCCAGTTTTAAATGGCTTTCTTGTAAAACTAGCTGGGGAATGGAATATAATTAGCTGTTTAGAAATAGTAAATGCCACTGGACCTTGTAAAAGTGTTATACAGATCTTCTGCTGCATTGACTAGAAGGTATTTTTACATGGTAATCTTTTGAACTCCTAGTTGTATATTTTTTTGGACTTCGACCACAAGCAGAATTATTATCTGTTTGCTCCAAATCCTATTATTTGTTGCTTTCGAGAACCCCATAAATGAGTTTCTGTTGATGACTCCCCTACAGTAATGAAAAGGATCAATAATATTGTTAAGACTGTACCAATGGAAAGAATGATGTGCTATCTTTAAGTGAAAATTGAACTGTGCTTTACCGTAGTGTCACCTCTCTTTTATTATTTAACCGAAGATGTCAATACTTCATAGGAGCAAACAGAAGGAGAACTTCTGAAATGTTGCAGCATGGAGCAAAAGAGGAGCTAATTAGCATGTGAGGTTGTTAGGTATGAAATATTTATAAATTAATTTCTTAATAATAAATCTAATTATCTAATTTATACGTCTAAAGTATTGTTTTTCAAATCATTGAACATATACTTGTTTATTTTATCTACCATATGGAAGTTGTAATATATTTGTTTAGTTACTATTATATTTTCAGTGTTAATCTGTGGCATACCGAAGGGGTGGTGGGGAAGGACCATGCCCCCAGGTGCCGGCCTGGGACGGGGGGGGAGGGGGCTGGGGGCTGGCCAGGCCCTCCCCAGAAGAGCCGCCTTCTGTTGCAGGCAGCCAGTGCGTACTCCCAGCCCCTGCGCTGGGCACCAGGAGGGAGCCTCAGGGACCAGAACCCATCATGCTGCCCCCCTGGCCCCCCACAGCTGGGCAGCCTCTGCCACCCCCACAGTGGAGGGAGAGCAGGAAATGGGCCCGCAGACCACCACCTGTGGGGTACTGCTGACGCTGCTGCTGATGCCAACAGGGGGCAGAGTGGGAGAGAGCAGGACATAGGCCCGCAGACCCCCGCCCATGGGGTGCTGCTGCCAATTGGAGGGGGGGCGCCAATGTAAATATGGTCTCCTGGTACCAGAGACCCATGGTATGCCACTGGTGTTAAAGGTATTGGGGGGAAGGGGGAAAAGGAATGTAAAAAGCCTTTTGCTAGTCAGCAAGAATGCCTAAGAATCCTCACTATTTTCAGGTTTCTGACATAAAGAGAGAGAAACTATTGATTATTGCCATCCACAAATAAAACACGCTGACATTACCAGTTGGATGAATGCTGCCAATTTCAAAACACAGCACAAATAAGACTATTTTCTTGATGATCTGAAATATCTTCTTCCAGAATCTCAAAATCCCAAAATTCATCCAAATTCCATGGGGGGGGGAAATCAACAATGGTATGAAGGAGGTGCACAGAATTAGAAAAAAGGAAATTTTATAAAAAGGTCTATGGCTAAGCATGCTGCTGTTAAGGGACACCACTAATGTGAAATCTAATCAATTTCAAAAACGAGTTATGCGTAAATTTCAGGTACTACACCTGCTGTTCAGACATCCCGCCAGATTCTGTCCTTTCATAATCACATATTCCTCTTGCAAAAATATTTTCTTCTTCCTAATCACAGATTCACAGATTTTAATTTGTTTGCCTGTTACCTTGTGGAAATCCATGGGAACAAGGCAAGCTGACTATTGCACAAAAGAGAGAACATTTTCAAAAATGCCCTAGTGACTTAGGACCTTAAGTCCTATTTTGAAGAGAGACTTGAGGACTGAGGACAATAAATCCCGTTGATTTTCAATGAGATTTAGGCTCCATAATACTGAAGTCCCATCTTCTAAACAGACTTGGGATCCTAAATCACTTAGACAATTTGGAAAATATTATTCCAAGTCTGTTTTCTCTAATCACTTTCCATTACAACCACAGGAAAGAAGACTTGATGGAATGTCTTCACTTTCGCAGCATTTTTTCATACACCTTACCACCATTGCACTTTGACCCCCACTCTTCCTGACTTTCTCACATCTGAAGGTTCTGGGGGTGAGCCAGCCCATTTTTCTCGGTGTAAGTCAGAATAGCCAAGCCCAGTTGTTGACCTAAACTTTGGCGCACAGCCTCCTCAATGCCATTACTCATATACAGATAAGGCAAAAGCTTCTATCTCAGAGCCCATTACTGTAAGGCAGCGGTTTTCAAACATTTTTAGAAACTGTGCCCTTACAGTCTCAAGGTTTCATCTGAAGTACCCCTTCATGGTTTTCACTCTGACTGATGTTACCACACTTGCAATAACAGGCACAATGGCCTATAATTAACACATTTTCTTAATTTATTAATACATAACGTACATCACAACAGAACTGACACTATTACGTTAGGACAGAATTCCAAACAGTGGTTCTTAAAGCTCTTAATTAAAACTTTGGATGCATATAGATTCTGCACTGTATTGGCTGGTTTCACAGTCCTTAATTATTACTAATCTTGGACTACTCGATCTTACTTTAGGTAAGGAAGTCCAAGAGTAGAGCTAATCAGAGTCTGTGAAACGAGCTGTAAATGTTTATCATGTAACTTTAGATGTAAATTAGGAGTGCTCTTTAACAACACCAAAAACATTAACCATAAGATAATCACAGAATGCTTAAAACTGGTATAATTCGATATATTTAGTTAAAACTTGAAATTTCAATGGGACACCTGAGCCTGGTGGATCTTGCATAACTTGTCAATCCTTGGTACGATGTCAGAAAGACAAACTCTCATCCTTCATGTCCAGTTTTGCTCTATGCTTTGTTTTAATTGCAGCCAAGGCAGAAAATCTAGACTTGCACAGATACATGGTTGCAAACGGTAGCAGAACTTTCATTGCTTTCCAATTAAGCTCTGGGTATTCAACTGAGATATACAACCAAAATTTTGAGATGTTTCGTCCAAAACTCTGATGCTTCTGACGCAAAAAAAGGTCATTGCTAAGTTCAATGAGTTTGTCCTCCTCAACATTTAGACCATGTAACATTTCCTTGTGGGTAGCATTTGAAAATAGATCTCTGATCCAATCCCTGTCCGTTTTTAAAAAGTCTTCCATTTCACTGATGTATAAATTAAACTGAGCAACACACTCTGTTAGATGGCTGCAAATTGTCTCAGAAATGTTCACTGCTTCACATTCTCCATCATTGAAGACAGTTAGGCAGGTGAACATCGCTGTTATTCCCGTTCTCACTAATTCATTCCAGCGTTCTGCTTTTGCCATAAATCCTTTGATTTTATCACAGAGATTTAATATGTTTGTCTCAGGTCCCTGCATACTTGCGTTAAGCCTGTTCAGTTCATCAAATACATCCGCCAGGTACACAAGTTTTGCATTCCATTTGGGATCCTTGAAATAATCATCCAAATAAGAATTCTGATCCAAGAAAAATTGAGTTACCTCAGCACATAAGTCAAACACTCTTCGCAATACAGATCCACGAGGAAAGCTAGCGAACTTCAGAATGAAGAAGCCCTCAATAGTCTGCACCCATTTCATCACACAGAGCAGTAAAAATTCATGAGTTCAGAGGTCTGGCCTCGATGAAATTCACAATTTTTACAACAGAAAATAAAATGTCATTCAAGTCTGGGCTCAGTTCTTTCAATGCCAAAGCTTCTTTGTGTAAAATACAATGAGTTGAAACAGTGTTCAGTGCTACCTGCTTTATTCTCACTATCAAACCACTTTTATTGCCAGTCATAGAACTTGCCTCGTCTGTGCAAATACCATGATAGCTGTCTCATGAAAGGCCTTTCATGGTTATGTATTGGTTAAGTATTTCAAAAATATTTGCTTCTGTTCTTTGTTTGTTCTTCAACCAATTTCTTTTCCCAAATGCAAATAAACACTAACAACTGAGCTTGATTTCCCATGTCTGTGGATTCATCAACCTGGAATGCATATGCAGAGACTGTTTTCAACCCCTCTTATCATCTGCTTCTCTAAGTCAAGTGCCATTTCAGAAATTCACCTAGGAACAGTATTATCTGAAAGTGCTATCTTATGGACTAGACTTGCTTGCTCGCTCCCGAACATTACTTTACAGATGTCCACTGCAGCAGGGATAATCAAAGATTCACTAATCATATGTGCTTTCTTGCATTTGGCAATCCAGTGCAGATACAAGTACTCTCACTAACTGTTAAGGTATGAATGAACGCTTCCTTTTGTCGTTTGAAATTTGCACACCTTCTTGCAAAGTATTCAGTCGCTTTTCCAACTAAGCTGGAATGTTTAGTTTCCAAGTGCCTTTTTAATGAAGACGGTTTCATACATTCATTGGAGAGCTCCTCCAGACAAATTACGCGCTTGGGTTTTGATTTATCTTCATGACCCAAACATGTAAATCCAAACTGCAACTAATCACCACTGTACTTATGGATGTTTTGCCGTTTTGCACTTTCTACAGACTGTTTTGTGTTTCCTTCCTGTGCTTTTTATTTGCAGTTAAGAAATGTATCCATTTTTGATTTAAGAAAGGATACAGGGCTTAAACTGAAATGAACATACTCTGTCAAGCCACACTCTTCAACCAAACACTATACTGTTGCATCCATTTGAATTGAAACCCAGGCGATCGAAATAATG
The DNA here is from genome assembly GCA_007922155.1 of Mesoclemmys tuberculata. Taxonomy (NCBI): domain Eukaryota; kingdom Metazoa; phylum Chordata; order Testudines; family Chelidae; genus Mesoclemmys; species Mesoclemmys tuberculata. The sequence goes on along the minus strand of ML675644.1, from coordinate 19,532,556 downwards.
CATGCGTGAATTATTTTAGTAAAGTTAGTTAAATGTGTATGTGTGTATATATAACTGTAAACTTGCACAATTGAAATTAAGCATCGGTGAATTATAATTTAGTTTCGATAGATAACAATTGCTCAACAAAAAATGTTTTATGTTTGTTTGTGTTGTAGAGATAATACATTTAAGACCATTTTCTATATTATTTTATTTTTTTACTTTTGCACTTCTGAGTCTTCTTGTGCAGGGCCATCCCTAGGGAGGTGTGGGGCCCGAGCAAAGCACACTGTGTGGGCCCCTCACGCGGCTCCAGTGACATACCCTGGATCTCTTGCACCCAGGGGCCAAGGCTATATCTGGGCACCCCTTCCAGGCTTCATGCACCCCCTGTGCAGGGCAGGAGGAGTTCCTGGCTCCCACAAGATGGTCCCACCCCCCAGCTGACAGGGTTGTGTGTCTGTACCTGCGGAGGGGGGAGGGGGAAGAGGGGGGAACATGCCACTTACCTCCTCCTGTGCATGGCGGCAGAGCTGGCTCTGGCCAGGCTTCGCAGCCCCCTCCCTGCATTTACCCGCCACACAGCGTCCAGCTCTGGCCAGGCTCCACCACCCTCTGCCCCACTCACTTACTCTCTGAGCACCCTGCAGTTAAACTACCCCCCACTTACCTGCCAGGCTGCGCTGCCCCTGCATTTACCCATCACTCCCCTTGAACTTACCCACTGCCCCGCCCTCTGCCGTTATCTGCCGTGCGACTCCTGACTCTCCCGCTCCAGCCCCGTATCCTGGCACTGGCTCAGACAGGGCAGCCTCACCTCCTCAGCCTGGGGGAGTCGCTCGGCTGGGAGCCTCCTATGCCCCCTGTCCCTGCTGCGCATCTTGACCCGACACCCCCCTTCCCCAGGCTGGTGTCTGGAGGCCCCCTCGGTAGGCAATTGCCCACCTCCTGCCCAGTCCAGTGTGCAAATGGGAGGCAGGCTGCAAGCACCTGCCTCCCACCTAGTACCTGCTTCCAGCCGGGAGGCGGGCTGCAGCCGCCTGATCCTGTTGCATACCCCCTGTGGTACTCTGAAGTACCCCAGAGGTACGCCTACCGCTGATTGAAAACCTCTGCTGTAAGGTGTACTTTATCCCTGTCCTTCTACTAACAAATCACCAATTTGGCCAGTGAGTAAGCCAGATGGACCATGGTAGTTTACTATAGACTATGGTAAACTAAGTCAGTTGATGCCCGGTTGCTGCCCCACCAGGGCTGTCATTCCCAAATTGCTTACATCATTCATTTGGGACTTTCCATGTTTCTCAGCTCTAGACATTTCTAATGAATTCTGGTCCATTTCTTGGGATTCTAAATGCCACTGAAAGTTTGCCTCTACTTTTGAAGGGCAAAAATATACCAGGACTTGCCTTCCACAAGGCTGTCACAACTGCCCCTCTATTTTCCATAAGCAAATGAAGCATGTGCTGTTGCCACTCTCTAGACCATCCGATCTTTTCCAGTACATTGACAGTCTTTATCTTGTCACCGTTACCTTTCAAGAGCACCTGAGTTTACTGGATGAACTTCTAACGCTATTACATCAAGCTGGTCTGACGTGTAATCCAACTAAGGCACAACTGTTAACTCAGACAGTTTATTTTTAGGTATCACCTTGTCCAAAGACGGAAGTACACAGCTCAGCAAAAGGTAGACCTGCTAATTTACCTACCACTATCTATTAGGGTTTCCAAACTTTCTTCCTTTGTAGGGCTTTTTGGTTATCATAGGAATTTTATCTCAGTCTGTGCCTCTCTTACAGTCCCTTTGTACCTTCTTTTAACGAAGGATGTTCTCTGGCCATGGACACAGGAGAACACACAGATAATCAGGACTCAAACAAGCTGAAAGATCGATGCTCCTACCCTAGCCACAGCTGATCACCATACCTTTCCATTTGAAAGGGCTACAAGTGAAGCTGTTATTTCCACAGTATTCTCACAGGAAATTCATGCCAAACACAGACCAATTGCCTATGCATCTAAAGTGCTCTCTCCAATTGAGCGTATATATTTCCTGTGCAATCAAGCTTATTTGCCACTTTTTGGGATGCTAAACACTTTACTTTTTAACTAGTCTCTCCCCAATCATCTTAAATACTCTGAGCACACTGATCAGCTTTCTCCTCTCTGACAGGAGAAAGGACTAGTGTGCTGATCCTTGCTATTATGGGACAAGGCCACACCTGTCCACAAGATGCCCATCCTTTCACCTCTTCCTTCTGTGCTCCTGTGCCTTCTGTGCTCCACGAGTGTCTTTTGCCATCCACCTCCACTTCACTCCCTCAGTTCTTCCACTCTCTTTCAAAACATCCTCCTTCCTGTGCACTTTGATGGATGGCTCCAGCTTTTACAAGGAAGACAAACCCTCTAGTGATTTTGGCCTTTATATCCATTCTCTGTCTGCCCCGCCACTTTCTCTCTCCTTTTCCCACACTTGGCTGAACTGGATGCTGAACTGGCTGCTGTAGTCTGCCCTTTGGAACACTGTGTCCTCTACAATATCCTTACTCTTTGTTTCTAACTCTGCATGGCTCTGTAATGCCCTCGTGGGATGTATTCTGTTCTGGCATTCACATAACTTTGTCTCTTCTGATGGCTCACCTTCAGTTCATGCCTCCATTCTGCTGTACATAGTATCTCTTGCCTCTATCCTGCCCTCCTTATGTTCTAAAAGAAAAAGGACATAGTAAAACTGCTTCTTTTCACCATGAGAGATCTGTGGCAGACTAGTTTGCACAGCAGACTACTTAAGCAGGGAGAAATTGACTTTCTTACGTAAATTTGTGAGCACCCGTTTCTGCAGCCTGTGCCATAGACACTGTACCTGATTTATGCACACTGCAAAAGCTAAAAGCAATGAAGCAGGTAGATGTGAGTGAAGATTTGCCACAAGATTTGCCTCTAAAATTTTATGAGACAAAACTAACTTAAGCAAATGACTCTTGTTACAAATGTACCACAGAAATAGAACATGGGTGGTACTAGAGCAAATTCGGAGAGATCTGATTTAAAATGTCTATTGGTGCATACTTTGTTAGTTGATACAATAGTATCATAACAGGAACATTCACAAGACCTAATAGCCAGGCAGGAAACAGTTCTGCAGTTGGGTATCTTTCAAACTAGGCAACTCCACAGTTTAGAAGGAATTATTGGTTCCATTTCAGGGCTACTTGGAACTGGGATGTCCATTTGGAACAGGGCAGATTGGAAATATATAAAAAGGTGCAGTAACTATTTTGAGCATCAGGCAGCGGACACAGTTTCTAAACCCATAATTCATGGCTACTGGGGAATGATAAATGGTGTACAATATGTATGACATTAATAAGCTGCTTAACCAAACACAAGTAAAAATTAATGAATTAATCACAGAAAACAATGAGAAAATGAGGGAAAATCACATAGGTAGAGAAATTAGTTGCACTGCTTATGGGAGTTATGTGTTAACTACTATAACTAATTCATTAGGGAATGCTGAAAAAGGGAAATTGTCTAATCTTATTAATGATGAGCAATTAGCCAAATGGTGGCATCCTCAGAGTACAACAGAGATTGTGGTGTATTGGCAACAACTGTAACAATTTCATTTGGTACAATTCATAATTTGGGGTCAGTGATGTTACCTCTTAATCAAGGTACATGTTATTCAAAACAACTATGCTCGCTGGTGGGTTCAATGTATATTTCTTTTAAGGTATCTTTACCAATTATAGATCCTGACACTGCAATATTTGATAAATTGGCCCCTGGCCATTCAACAGGTTATGTGAAAGACAGCATCTTCAAGGAATGCTTAGCTCTACTTCAGCTACTGGCGTATCACTCAGCACTGCAAATCTGGTGGGCACCGCACAAGGCTTGTTGTTCCACTAAAGGATATTGATACATATGCAGATATGATGTTTTTGACATCATAATTCCAGTACATAACCATGCTGGCCTGGGCTACTTTATTGAATCAGAAAAGCTAGCTGCTCCTGGCTTCTGCTATGTGATACTCACCAAATGTCCATGACCAGTAGGAAGGGTGATCTGTAATATGGATGGATAATACAGTGTAGTGGCTAATTATAAAACATTTATGTAGGGAGCCCTCATCTGTAATGTCACTACTCCAAATTTCTATGTTATTCTTCATGAACATAATATTAGAGGTCACACTAATTATGCCTGCTCCAGTTTTTCAAAATGAATCCATAATTCAAAGTAAGCCCCAGCTCCAGGATGAAATTTAAAAAACACCTATCACTTTATAACATACATATTGAACCACTAACCTTAAATTTAAAAACATTACTGGATTGAAAAGACACTTGCAGTATCCAGATTAGCAATGACATGCATAAAGCAGAACTAGATAAATTCTCCATGATGGTGATCTTGAAATAATAATTTCCCACATCTAGTCAGAAGTTACAAGCAAAAGCTTTAAGTGCATTACAGGGTGCATTAGTTTTAATTGTGTTAATTATGTACTGTCGTTTATGCAGTTTGCTGAAACAGTATAAAACTCACATGAATGCCCTTACCTCTGCTTCATGTATTAATCTGGCAAAGGTGTCATCCTGATACAATTATCAAAGTGACAAATTAAGCTCTGTTTGCCAATACATATAATTTAGATGCAGTATACACCATGGTAACAGGTATTACGCCCATGGTGGTATTACGGTATATTGAATATAAGTTGGGTAATCACGCAAAATTGTATTATGCTAACTCTTTCTCTCTTATGCTAAGTATCCCACAGTACCTTGTAACAGTACAATTCAGCATTTGGCACAGGGAGATAGGGACCCTATCAAAGGCAAGATATACACGTATTCTCCTCTGGTACAGCCAGGGAGTGCTTTCCCAGCCCCACTAGTTTGGAATGCTGTATTTGAAAACCAATGAGGGGTGCTCCACAGAACCAGAAAAATAAATTGAAATTGGTGGGTGGAATCTTAGATGAGATATAGAGGATTTTAGCTTGTAAACTACCATTATAAACAGAAGTAGTTTTGGAGGTGTATTTTTGGGAAGCACATCTTCTGTGTAAGGCAACCTGACCATGCTGCAAGAATCCACTTCCGGAAAGGACTGGTGATGTATTAGCTCTTTCTTTCCTGTACCATACTGTTTGTCTATAGACACTACGTTGGCTGAACTTGATTTATCATGGCAATAAGATAAATGACATTGAAAATGGTTTGATAAGCTAAACAAAGGGACAAATTCAGGCAGCAGATCTGCTGAGTGGATCTTAATTTGGATGATCCCTGCTTTCTTAACAAGGGGAACCCTCCCTTGACATAAATGCTTCACTTCACAGAGAGGCATGGACTTCAGCACGTCACTCCGTGAAATGGCTCTACAGACGTGACTTCCTAGTAGAGATAGGGGGTTAAATCCCAGGACCATTAAGTCAACAGCAAAATTCCCATTGACTTCAATGGGGCCAGGATTTCGCTCACAATGTGCCATGATAAGAACATAAGAACGGCCAGACTGGGTCAGACCAATGGTCCATCTAGCCCAGTATCTTGTCTTCTGACAGTGGACAATGTCAGGTGCTTCAGAGGGAATGAACAGAACAGATAATCATCAAGTGATACATCCTGTGGGCCATTACCAGCCTCTGGCAAACAGTAATCCCTCCCTATCCTGGCTAATAGCTGTTGATGAATCTATCCTCCATGAACTAATCTAGTTCTTTTTTGAACCCCATTATAGACTTGGCCTTCACAACATCCTCTGGCAAAGAGTTCCAAAGGTTGAAACTGCAAGTGTGAAGAAATACATCCCTTTGTTCATTTTAAATCTGCTGCCTATTCATTTCATTTGGTGACCCCTAGTTTTTGTGTTATGAGAAGGTGTCATGATTTTACAGACCTCTAACATATCCCTTCTAGTCATCTCTTTTCCAAGCTGAAAAGTCTGTCATGAATCTCTCCTTATATGGAAGCTTTTCCATACCACTAATCATTTTAGTTGTCCTTTTCTGTACCTTTTCCAATTCCCATTTATCTTTATTGAGATGGGGTGACCAGATCTGTATGCAGTATTCAAGATGTGGGCACACCATGGATTTATAAAGAAGTAATACAATATTTTCTGTCTTATTAGCTATCCCTTTCCTAATGATTCTCAACATTCTGTTAGCTGATGATAGCTGCTTGGGAAGACCAGATACTTAAAGATGGTTTGTGCCCTAGAGGAGGATTACAAAAAATACCGGAACAATTATTTTCCTTAATCCTTTCATTAACAAGGCAGAAGTTAATTTAAATGGTAAGACAACTGAAGAAAGAAATAAAACCAAGAGGGAAAATACATATTCCAGCTATTCATCCAAAGTAATTTAGGTTCTAATCAATGCAATGACAGCCATTTGATATTTTATGCAAGGCAGCAAAGTTTGCCCTCTACCTATTCTGTTGACATGCCAAATAAACTGTTTCTTTGCCAACAGGCACAGGTTCCCAAACCATTTCCCACATACCTGTCGATGGTTATAGATGTCATATTCTCCAGGAGGTGTTGGCACACATGCACTAGCAAAGATTCTTTTACTTCCGGACTTAGTTCTATAGAGATGAGCTGTTTCTGGCTCGGAGCCCAATATGGGCACATTTAACATGTCAGCCACTGCTAAATCATCTTTGTGGGGAAGTCCACCAATGATGTAGGCTTCTTTGCCTTGGATAAGATTTTTTATTCTTTTGATTGTCTTGGGGCTGTACTTCAGCTGAGTGGCCAGGCACATGTGATGGCCCTGTATAAAGATAACATTATTCTTGTTAAAAGGTGTTCTTTTTTATTCCATGAACCTAATTTATAATGTTGCACACAATAAATACATTATTAATAGCTGGCTGGGTTATGACCTATCCTGTAGCTTAGCAGTTTAAATTGATAAAAGCTGTTGGGGTGAGGCTCCATAATCGTTCACATCTTTAGTGTGTTGGAAACGGGCACACTGGGAATAGAACTAATTACTACACATCTGTATTTATTTGATCCACGCGGAATTATCCTTCTGTCAGTCGGCAGAGAGGCTGGTGGCCTTTGGATAATAGTGATTCATCTCTGCAACACTTCTGGCATGGTTTAACTCTAAAGCGTCTACAAAATCAATATAAAAAATGAAGAAAAACCCCTATAGCAGAGAATACATTTCCCCATACAGTGCAGCAGTACTTTAAATGATTCTCTGAGAATAAAACATTTTGATTTAGAAAACCTTTCATTGATCACATTAAATTACAGGAGATATACATTTCCATTACACAGTAGTTTTAATGGCTACAGTCAATTTGACTGCGGAGGAGGAAGCATAGATTTTTTTAAAAAAACCACAGAGATTTCAGTTTTTTATTTCTTTTTAAAAAGAAAACGTCTATCTCTGGACAAGCTGATCATGAGAGACATTACATCATGTAAAATTAAACTAAGAACACCAATCATGGAAGTTTGAGTATCAGGAATATTTGCAACAACAAACCTCATGCATCCATTCCAAACTACCCGATAAATCAGGTTACTTCACTGAAAATATCAAGGCATGTTCAGAAAGCGAGTAAGACAGTGATAGACGCCATGTACAGAATAATGCAACAGACGTTTATCAGGTCACAGATTGCTACTACACGATAATGAAGATAATGTTTGAGAATCATATTGGGAAGGAAGTTTTCTTTACATTGAGATTTCATCCACCAATTTAGGCCCCAGTTCTGGAAAGCATTCCTATTTCTTCAACACATGCTTAAATGCTGTCCTTACTTGGGTGGACTTAAGCATACGTTTAAATGTTTTCCTGAACTGGGACCTTAAAAGTTTTTTCCCACAAAGTTCTGCATGTTTCCAGGCCAGGGAGCAAAGTGTAAATCTTGGACCTGGTTTCTGGGTTGGGATCATGGTGGAAATATCATGCTCACCCTCCAGAAGTAGAGGGAAAGAAAGCCTCATGTCACTCAACAGTAAACTCCCTAGCCAAATGGGGAAACAGTGTGGAGCACTGAAGGGTGTCCAGGCTCTCTGTAAAGTAGAAGGATATGGTCTGGAGACGTGTGGGATATAAATCAGAGATAAGGGGTGATCCACAAACTTCCAGCAGGAGCACAGGGGGTCATGAGAGGCATAACCAGAGAGAGACTAAACCTATGTCCCTGAGTTGTCGTATTTTTTTCAGTTTTAAAGCATACTCTTGAAGTTTTATTAAGTGATATTTGTATTCCTCCCTCTCCGTCTCCCCCACCCAAAGCAGTAACAGGAAAGCATGACAGAAGGGCCAGCCTGACTGTCTCCTGGCAGCACTCTGTACAGCGCAAGAGACCCAGGCTCAATTTCCAGTCCTGGTCACTTGCTCCCTGGGGTCAGGAGAGGTGATGCAGGGAAGAGAGTTGCTGTGGGTCTCTCAATAACGGCTTCTATAGTTAATTAAGAAGTGCAGGCAACAGGATGTAAAATCTAGTTCATTCCTGATTCGGGAGTGATGTGATAGCTATGACATGGGGTGCAGAGGGGGAGAAGATATAAAAGCCAGGGGATATGGGGAATCCTCAGGATTCCAATAGGGAATAATACAGGAACAATAATTAGTAAGGTCCAGAGAAGCTCAGCTTGGCACCAGACTCACAGTAGTGAGCAAAGGTGGTTCCAAACCATCTGAGTCTGGGGCCAACTGAGGAACAGCACAATTTTGAGCAATCTCAAGGATGCTTTAAATTGTACCTGGCTGCACTGATTCCCCATTGTGTCATTCCCGCAACCAGGGATTGCCAGAGCACCAGATTGCTTGGGCCAAACACCCTTCTTTCCTGGGCCATGTCCTGCATGAAGAGGGTTGGGACGAGGGGAGGCACAGCACCGGTTACACAGTTCTCACCACCCAGTGATTTCCCCTACACCAGAATCCCCAGGTAGCTGGTTACGTCAGTATTAAAGTTGCTTTGCACTGCCAGAGCTGGGACCTGGCTCCTTAATTTTACTCCATACTCCGGTACTTTGAGGATACTTCTTGGTAAATTTAAATACAACGAGAAAAGATTCTCTCATGAACTGAAAGAATGGTACCGAAAAGGTACTTCGAAAGGTCTAATCCAATACTACTGACATGGGCAAAACGCTCACTAAACTCACAGCTACTGAATTCACTGATGTTTTGCCACAGGAAGGAGCGCAGATTCTCCCTCTCAGAGTGCATCCATATTAACAAAAAAATACAGCTGTATTCACCAGGACCTCTTTGATATGCTGCAGAAATCTCTAATAACCTTTTCCAAAGCCTTCTGAAAGCATTATAATTATAAGTATTTGACATTCATCAGACCAGTGCTTTCTATGTGGCCTCAGCCCATAATATGGTGACTTTTAAAATTTGCTTTCATTTTCTTTTGCATAATTTGCTTTAAAAGCTCCTTAAAGCTTAACCATGCACCTTAGCATTTTGGTGGCTAATACGAGGCATAGAGTCTGATATCCACACTGAAAAAGTTATGTAACAAAAGTCTTCTACATGATCATAGCTGATTTTCAAAGTTAAATATGCTTAATTAAACAATAATAAAACAAATGCCTAATGCACACTGTGAACTTATTACCCAAATCTTTTTACTTTAGGAGATGGAGGGCCAAATTCTGCTTTGGCAGATGTAGCTCCAGCAGGCTTTAACAAGCGTTACACTCTGGCATGAGAGTTGTGCCCATTTATGTCAGGCTGAATTTGGATGGAGGACTAACTGAAGGAGAGCAAAACCATGTAAAACATGACTAATAAGACTTTGCTGATTTGGGATCTAATAACAGGGCTAAAATCTGAAAGTCAACAAATTTACATGTTGCAATAACTAGATAAGGCCTCTTTTTCCCTTGGGAATTATTGATTTCAGTCAAAGCCTGGGACAAATACTTGCATAATAAAATATCTATGGAGACGGATATTTGTATTACTAAAAGACGAAAGCAGGTATTTTGAGCCTAAGATCTAGCAAAGAGCACCACACTTCCTACAAATCAAATAATAACTCAGCTACTGTGGTTTTAAAGTTTCCAATACAAGACAGATCCCCAAACGTATTAATTTTACTTCGTTGAGGTAGCCTCAGCAATGTTGTCCCTGCAGTAGGTTTGAGTCTCTTTTCAGACTGTTCCAGTGTTTGGATTTAAAATTGGCCTGACAAGTTCAAAGCTAATATTACTAAAAAACCTAAATTACACACATTTAAAGTTCCATACTCTTTAAAAAAAATTCTAAATTGGATTCATTGCAATAAACACTCATGAGGAATGAATACATGAATGACTGTACACCTAAAAGGAACTATAGTTTGAGTAATAGAAATGTTTTTATTGGTATGTTTTCCTTAGCATTATAAATCTATCAAGTTCAAAGTCCCAGACAAATACTGAGAATGGATACTGGGCTACAGACAATAGGGGTTGGACAACCTCAACTAAATCTATAAAGCTAAACTGGGATATTTATTTCCAACAGTCTAACTAGTAGTCTAATCAGTAAAGCTCTTAAACTTGCAATAATATTTCACTGATGGGTACCAGAGCGTTACAAGTTATAAAATTTCCAATTTAATTTTACTGCATCCCTCAAGCTGTAGTAATTAGAAGACAAACTCACAGGGAAGCTGTTTATAGCTTCAGGGGTAAGAATTTTGAACCTGTCCTGCAGGTCACCCATGTCCTCAGGGTTCCCAGATCTAACAGCTGCCTGCAGACCCAGGAGCTTATTGTAATACTGCAGTAACTCCTCACTCAGAAGAAGGGGGCAGATGTAGATGACGTCCACGTTGGCATCTAAAACAAATGGGCACAATGTTCATTATCTGTAGAAAGGTAAACTCCATTGTGAACTGGTATCTGGTGATTCCTGACCATTTGCTAACAAACAGCTTCCTTAAAAGCATGCTGGAAATAAAATGAGATTTGTAATTCCCAAACCTTACTGGTTTTAACTGCTTTTCTGTGCTTCAGCATTTCTCTGAAGACAGGTCAGCAACCCAAAGAAATAGCTAGCTTTCAGAATTAAGTCTGCAGAACACATTGGAGGGAGAATTTCCAAAGCATTGCAGGGGGACTGAGCTGTGTAACTCATATTAACATCAATGGGAATTACACTCTGCTTTAAACATGTATCCCATTAACTTCAGTAAATTATAAAACCGAGCTATTAATTCTAGAAAGCTGATGAAACTGCAATTTCATACTCTGCTTGGATTTTGCATGGCCTGTTCTTATCCTTGCCCTGTCCACAAATATGCTTGTAGTAGGATGGCATTATTAACTACTGCAGAACATGTGCGTCTGCAGACTGGCTTGTTAAATACCAAATCTGAGTTTATGCATGTAAAACAAGTTGGACTGAAAGACTGCATGTGCAAACACTTAGGTGTGAAAAAGTGTCACACAACCGTAGATGCTACTTTGGAAAATTTGACCCAGTGTATTTTTTTCTAAACATTAATATTAGACATTAATGAGTTAACAGGTCTGATAACACACAGTGTGCTGCTCTGAAAAGCACGCTGAGAGCTACGAATGAAGAAAAACACTATCAAGGTCTGATCCAACACCCATTGAAGCAAATTGTCTTGTCTTCACCGGGATTTGGATTGAGCACTAAAAGTGCCAACAATTATTATTATCTCGTGATGACATTTAAGAAGGTGCAGCAACCAAATCTTGGGGAAAATATGTAATGAAATAAAAACTAATTTCATAAGGGACTCGGAATGAGATATTCCACTCATTTGCTTTGCTTTGGTGCGCTACTGCAGAAAATAATGCTAAAATATATAAATATATTGGGCTCAACGGGTGTACAAAAAAATTACATGATCTGAGGATCTAGCCCATAATCTAAGTCCTGGTTGCACATGTATATAAACATACATAGAATTCATTACCACATAATTTCAAAAAATAATTACAATGAGGTCTATTTGGCTTTGATCAATATTCAATATCACTTTTAGTCACTTAAACACTCTTGAAAATTTACCAGGCTTGGCACGTGGTTTGCTCACCCACCCTTGCTATGACAATGAAGAAGCTAATGATATTACAATACCCTGTCAAAAAGTTCCTTGCCAAGGCTAAAATGACTGAGCAGAATTTTGCAAAGCTGAATTAAAGACTGCTAGGAATACCCCAGCAAAAACTATCACGATACTTTTGGACATAAGCTGAAATGTACAGGGAGACTGTAGCTTATATCTGATTATTAGTTTAAAGAAACCTTCCTGATACTCTAAAGAAACAATGAAACCAATGTGGCAAGAATCTGTGCTCTTCTGCTGGGCACAAGTTAAGCATCTGACAGATGATTATCAATAAACTATGTGCTTTACCCCTTTTATTCAGTTTCTGCATATTTTCATTCTCAGACACTCAAATACATCTTGTCGTGTGGTAAGTACTAACATTCATCTAACTCAGTATTTAAGGTGGAGAGGGTTCAACATAATAAGCAAACACTCTAGTTTACAACTGGGTTATTTGCTAAGGCACAATTGCAAACTTTAATGAAAACAAGGCCAATGAAAAGGACCCACCCAAAATGCTGGCCAACTGGAAACCATTGCTGTGAAAATATGTATTTATTGATGGACTGTACCGTATGGTGTAACTCACTGAAAAGGACAGGTGGCTTCTGGGCTTAGACTATAATCTTATAAACTCCCATGCAAATGAATAGGGCCTGACTGGGAAGAACATACTTCTTTGGCTCAGACAGACCCTCCCTACTTTGCAGAAGTGAGCACTAAGGCCCTGATCCTACAGACACTCACACATAACTTTGTGCATGTGAGTAGCCCACTGAACTCCATGGACCTACTTATGCATTACAGTTACTGAAGTGCCAAAGTGTTTGTGTGGGATCACAGCCACTATCAGAACACATTGGATAAGATGAATTTGGATGCCAGCAGCAATACCCTATTTCTATCTAATGGCCCAGTCCCCCAATTCCTTGCCAATGTGAAACTATTCACATGAAAAAGAGCCACAGGTTTGGGCCTTACCTTAATTTAAATTTATGGTTCTATATAAATGATTTCAATAAGTAAGAATTAAACAGGTTTATAATATGATTATATTTGAAGGGAATACAGTCAACTTCATTTTTAAAAAATTGACTAATACGTAAAAAAAAAAAAAAAGGGAGAGGGAGAGTTTTCTGATAAAGCTCCTTTAAATAGTATGTTCTGAACCTTTGGGTTTTTTTTAAATATGTTAAAAATACTTACGATTTTTTCTGCTCCCTGTTTATGTTTAGAAGGGTATTTTGGGGGGCAGAGGGCCACAGAACAACATTATCCAACATGCTCAATATCACCCTCCCTCTTTCCCTCTGTGTACACCACTGTCTGCTGCCTATTTCACTTTCAATCTTTGTTGCTGCTATTTGTGGTAAACATGTTTGTGCAGAGCACATAGTATATATAAAGTGCTGTCAAATGTACAAAGTAAACAAATGGGGAAAAAAGAAAAGAAGTAAAATATCTCTAATCTCCTTTAACTGTAATCTCTGGATTTATTTCTAAGTTATTTATTTCTAAGAACAAAATACTCAGATGGAAATGCAATTTTCATGTTCATAGATATGAAGGTGAGAAGAAACCATTTTGATCATCTAGTCTGACTCCTGTACGATGCACTGATGTTCTCCCTTTCAGTTTCTAAGAAACCGTGTAGATGTAACAAATTTATCTTAAAAAAATACAAAAAATAAAGCCAACTGTACTGTGGAAAAACAACATTAGTGCCTAGATAATATATAAAGGCAATTACATTATTATTTTAGGCTACCGTAAATTTCCAAATCTAACATTTTTGTTACAAAGTTACTAAATGGCATTTATGAAATAATAATAATACTGAAATTTATATGGATCATGTAAAGTATGTCATTCCAGGGAGCCAACAAAGTTGGTCATTGACAAATTAATATTCTACATTGCTTTGCTTAAAGGAGAACTGTCATACTGGGAAAAACTTTCAAATGTATGTTTCTTGCCTCATTTGCTAATTAAAAAAAATGGTTTAAATAAGGGCTTACTCTTTCTTAGCATATCTTCTCTCCTAATGTGATCCTGAATACATAACTGGCATCTCAGAATGATGAGCCAGATTCTCTGGAATGCTAAGCACCACAGAGTCTGCGGAGAAATTCTCAGCACCATGCAGAATCAGATCATCTTACTTCACTGCAGAATCAAAAATAATGAGCATGTTCCTCTTATGAACAGCTCAGAGAGCAGCAAATGGCATAAAGGACCCATCAAGTACGGAAAAGTGATTTTGAGTTTAAATGCGCTCTGCATTCAAGATTACCACAGCAAGAAAATCCCCCTCATTTGTGCTTTTTCTTAAAAATGGGAGACAAACAACAACAAATATGTGGACAGCTGACTGCTTTTACTATACCTAGTATGTCACACAGCCTCCCCATCTGCAAATTTTGTTGAAGAGCGAAATCAGGAGCAGCCTCACGAATGCACTGGGAATATCCTAAAAAGAAAATAAGGTATCTATTAATCAAAGCCCCATGTCTATTTCAAAGCAATCAGATTTTAGATAAGTGAATTACATTTTCCTTTTGAAGGTCATTATTTTAAAATATATTATATAGTTATTCTACCCTTAAGAATTAAATCCTTTTTTTTAAATTAAATATTCTGAAGTACAAATGTAGAGCAAGATTCTGCTCCTATCCAAGTCAAAGTCAAAACCAAAACTGCTGTTGATACAACTGAGAGGAGAATTAGGCCAATAAAAGGCATGCCAAGAAGCTGATGCTGCTACTAGAAGCTTCATTCTATTTATTTTTATTATTATTTTTTGCTTTTACTAATGCAGTAAAACTCCCAGTACCAGTATTGTAGAAGCACACTGAGGATTTGTGACACACAAGGATGAAAGTTTAATGCATTGTGAGAAATGCAGACTATGCTCAAATTCCAGAGGAGTAGTTTATTGGGTTTTGGAATGCCTGCTCCCATGCAAGTATTTAAAAAATGTTATCTCAGATTCATTCTTGACTGTCAACCAGATTTAAGCTAAGCACCTTGTTGTCTGAAGCAAGGACTTGCTGATGCTGAGCACTAAAGAAAATACATGCACCAAACAGGTGGGGAAAAAAAAGGGGTGGGGGGGCAAGCTCATTTTTAGTGCTAGTGGAAACCCTACTGGGAATTTATTTTTGCTATGCCAATTTTCAAAAAAAAAAATCATACATTTATTATTTGGACCTTTGGCCTCTTTGGTGAACCTAAAATATCCTCACATCTCCCTCTAACAGAATTATATTTTTTAGAAACAGTTGAAATGAGGCGTTTAACATTTCAAATGTGGAATTCCTATTAAAGGTTTTCAACCCTCTTGTTTGTTACGACTTCTCTGAGGGGAGGCCTTCTGAAAGAAGTGTGTTTTACCAACTAAACACACGACATCATGTGTATGAATTTAATTACCCATTTTTGTTAATGGACAGGAGCAACATCATGCCTGTGTATGATGAGATTTTTAAATAAGGTCTTCAGTATTAAAAAGTATAGAGTTTTATAACCCCAAAGTACATGCAAGTGTGTATTTTATTTGGGTTTGTGCATGTTGTTTTTTTTTTAAACAGTAGAGAAAAGTAAGTGCCACCACAATTAAGTAAGGATCCTGTCTGACTGAGCAGTCTATTCCATCAGCTCATTTTCCTTCAAATAAAGATAAAAGGCAACAAAAAATGCCTCATTAAAAAAGACGCCCTGTGTACAATCTCAATGACACGTGGTCACTTTGTTTCAGAGGATGTAGTGTGTGAATGACTAACAATCTATCTGAGCTAGGTTTATCTATTTGGAGGACAGATTTCTGACTGATTACATCCTTACCTTCTAAAAGGCTCCTGTAAATGACATGTTTATAGTGACTATAAAATCGAATTGTGTAGATTTTTAAATTTAGCTAATCCTAAATGGATCTGCTAGGAGAAATATTCTAATAAAAACATAAGATCACTTGCTAACAGCGATAGTTGTCATTAAATCAATAAGATGTGCAGCGTAATACCTAGTGTTTGACATATACTCTTAAGTGGTCTGTTAACAAGATCTGGTAACATTAATATGTTACAGTTTTCCATGCACCTGCAGATGGCTAGTCATCCTGAAACTAAAAGATATGTGGTCTGACTAAAATTTGCTCAAATACTGAAGTATTACATTTTGGTAAGATAACAGCATTAGTAGATTTGCACAGGGTACTGCTATTCCACCTTTTCCTCTCTCATTGTAAGGAATTTGTTATTGATCAGAAAATTAGTTATGAGTAACCAGCAAATGGTATGGCAGTGTCGTTCTGTACATATACCTATGGTCTACGGAAGCAAAGCCCCAAAGGAAATACTGAGAAATTATATTCTAAAAAGATTTAGTTTATACATTTCAAAGACAATCACTAATTTCTGGTGCCTCAACTTGAGACATATAGAGCTTCATTTTCAGGGGTCCGGAGACCACACCACAGCTGCCATTAACTTAAACCGGAGTTGTGAACGGTCACCATCTCCCAATGTCAGTGTCAATTAGGGCACTCAGAATTAGTAGATCTGAAAATCTTGACCTCAATCTCATGAAAAATTAAATTTTACAAAATCCCTGCAAGATCATTATGGGGAAACTGAGGTATGTGCCCAAGCCACACAGTAAATCAGTGGTAGAGCCATGACTATAGCCCAGGTTCTTGGCACCCTATTACGTTTCTAATCCACTAACCTCTGATGTTTAATAATTCCTAAATTTCAGCCACAGGAAACAAACAACTAGTTTCCATGCACTGTATTGTACATATGAAAACAGTTTTGTATTTGGGAACACTGTTTTGGCAGAAAAATGATATTAATATTGTCCTTTTGAAAAGGAGTAATTATTTTAAATGACAAATTTTTTAATTTTAGCTATGAAACAAATTTCAATAACTTTTACCTTTATGTAGTCTTGCAAATGCACAATATCAGCTATAATATGCAATTTTCTAAAATTAGTTACCTAAGTACTAATGACATATGTCAAGTCATAAATAAACTGTGTGAAATCTTTGCCCCACTGAAGTCAATGGCAAAACTCCATTTTCACTCATGGCGTCCCATGCACCTATCAGCTAACAGCAGTGGTGAGTCCTGGCATCTGTCACATGCTCTGGCTGGTGAGCCAGTACTACTCATTAAAGAAGCCTCTTTCTGCTCCACTGCTTGCAGCTTCAATCAACTTCACAGTATCACAGAATCATAGAAATGTAGGGCTGGACAGGACCTTGAGAAGTCATCAAGTCCAGTCCCTGTGCTGTGGCAGAACAAAGTAAACCTAGACCATTCCTAGACATAGACCATCCCTAGACATAGACCATCCCTGAAATGGTGTTTGTCCAATCTGTTTTTAAAAACCTTCAGTGACGGGCATTCCAAAACCTGCCTTGGAAGCCTATTCCAGAGCTTAACGAAATTTAGTTAAACAGTTTTCCACAATATCTAGCCTAAATCTAGATTAAGCCTCTTGTCCTACCTTCAGAGGAAATAGAGAACAACTGATCACTGTTCTCTTTATAACAGCCCCACTGTTAATTTACATATACTATGCTTACATTTGCAATCAGCGTGCTGTGAATGTAACATGTACTTCCACTTTTGGTATGTGCAGTTGTGCATTTGTTTTAGGTCTTAGTAATACTTCGGGCAGCTGGGTTTGGTTTGAAAGGGTCTGAAACATTGAAGCAATTTTGCAGCTACAGAATCTTTGAATTTGAGCTCAAGCCATAATCACAGATCCTCTTCTGAGTCACAGAATCACAACTTTAGATGGTGTATACTGGATAATGGATAGATAATGCTTCTAACTGGGGCTGAAATCAATCACGTGGTGATATTTTGGTCTCCCAAAAATGCACAATTGCATGAGAGCTTGGTGACATGCCATTCACTCACTATTCAGCACCAATCCACCATGATGTGCCAATGGCTGAGCTGGACTATGGAAGAGTTCATGCAATGAGTGCTCGTGGTATTGAAAGAACACGGAGGGTCTGTTTCTTTAATATCAGCTCCATAACAGTGTATTTCCATTGACTTCAACAGAGTTACTCCCAATTTACACTGGGGTAAATGAGAGGAGAGTCACAGCTGTACTGAAAATGGGGAGTAGAAGGTAACGGATGACTGTTGCCTCCCCATCTCAGCTCCTGCCAGGACCTGCTGCTACTCTTTCTAAATATGTTTTGCAAGTCCTCATTAGTGCCTCTCCGCAGCAAAGAATCTATAACACTTTTCAAAATGGCCTTTGAAAATCAGTGCAGTTGTATGAAGCAGGGAGATGGCAAAGACAAAACAGTTTAAGAAAGTTGGGGTTGGGTTTTTTTTCCTGCAGAAAAAAGTGGGGAGAAAGGTAACTGGAGTTTAGCCAGCTGATACTGCCTAACATATTGGACACAAATGCTAAAACATATCTTTAATTTGCTCAATATAATTGGCATATTTACTTTAAAGAACTACTAATGTTCATTGAAACACCATTTTCTAAAAGAATCTGAGTGTTGCATAGGAGTTGCACTCACATGCAGCAGGAAGAAGGGGTTAAAATAAGGAGGAGATCCTGAGGGTGGTGGAGGGGGAGGAACACAGGAGATAGCGACAATAACCATATATTATGCAAAGTTTCTACAGAGCAATGTTATTGAGTGGAGCAGTAATTTTATTAGGAAATAATGCCACTGTAGCACTGTGTTGTAATAAGAGGCTCTACTTGTAATAAGATAAACCATAATTCAAGAACTAGAATATCTTATTGCAATTATGTATTTTTTTAATATTTACATGTTAATTTAATGAAGATGATAATAAATTCACAGTGGATAATTACAGTCCATTAATGTCTTGCTTGCAATACATATTAAAGATCAGAAGAATTACCCCAAATTTAGACCAGCATAAGTGCGAATAGAATTTGACCTAGAGTCAGGTCACGTTTGGCCCCAAATTCAATTTTTTTGGAAAAATAATTAAAAGAAGATTCTATAATTTAAAAACAATCCAATGAAAAAGTTATATAAAAATAATAAAAAATGTCCTACAGTTTTTGCAACTGAAATATTGCAGCACCTTATTAAAGCATTAGAATTTGAAAGTGAAATTGACTAGAAAATTACTATAAAGAAAAGTGAAACCTACTTGTCTGTTTTCACTATACTAACAAAGAGAAATACAAAAAG
The DNA here is from genome assembly GCA_007922155.1 of Mesoclemmys tuberculata. Taxonomy (NCBI): domain Eukaryota; kingdom Metazoa; phylum Chordata; order Testudines; family Chelidae; genus Mesoclemmys; species Mesoclemmys tuberculata. Next base: position 19,513,276 of record ML675644.1, on the reverse strand, counting down.
TAATAAACTGTTTAAATAATGAAATTTAAATTATATTTTTAAAACTCAATTTTAATAAAACAAAGCTTTGTTATTTAGTAAAATGAATTTATAAATTTGTTCCTTAAAACAGGATAATTTTTAACCTGGCAGTGTCTCTTTAACCAGTCATAACGCTTAATATTTCCCCTAGTTACGATCAGAGAATGGGTACTTGTAATGGTCCTGAAACATTTCTCAAACTGTAAAAAGATAAGAAATTCACACCTAAGGATGTGGCCTGATTTCAGTGGAGTTCCATCTGTGTGAGAAGAGATTCAGGCTTTGACACTCAGGTGAAATCCTGGCTTCTATGAAGACAATGGGAATTCAACAGGGCCAGGATTTCACCCTAACTAACACCACTGCACAGAATTGTTGTTGAAGAACACTTTGTCAAACATGCATTCCTTGGAGCTCATCAGTTTTGTCTCAACTTTAAAGTTATTTAGACTTATTTTTGTGTTGATCGATAACTCAGTTCCTTTGAGAAAATTCCTGTTGAAGTCAGCTGGAATTTTGTGTGAATAAGTAGTGTTGGGTAGGGCCATTGTGTTTTATAGATATGTTTGTATCTTCAGATTATGAAATGCATATTATTTGTTCAAAGAATACTGTAGCCTCTTGTGTAAATATGTAATCAAGCTTATTTATTCCAATGCTTAATTAGGCCAAAAAAGAAGAGTTGTTTTGGTATCTTAGCTAAAAGTAATTAGCAGTGTTTTTCAAAACAGGTATTATTACAGTACTTGTCAGAGCAAAACAACAATCAGAGAAGTCTAATAAATGACAATGATAGCAACTGGAAATGCCTTAGTGATGGGTGAAAATCTAGTGCAAATATCTTTGAAAAACCACGCAGGGTAGAATATTTAAAAATTTCAAGATGTTCCCATTTTATTTTATTTTTTATATCCTTGAAATGGTGTCAGTTTATAGACCTGCAAAGCCTTCATGTTTTCAGTTTTTAAAATGTGAGCTGTGTTTAAAGCTCTAACACCATCAATCTGGTCAGCTTCCAGCTATTTTATTTTATATTTCCATATCTCAAAAGCAGCTCAACTTTTTAAAAAATTCTGTTTTCAATCTCAATCTCTTATAAAAGAAAAATACGTTCTTACAATACCTTAAGAATACCTATTTTGATGGACATACATTTCATATTTCCTTCATTTGGTAGTTATATATACCTGGTGATTTTTCTAAGAAAACATTCGAACTCATAATAAAATATAACTAATAAAGACTATTTATCTTTTTAAAGAGAGAAGATTCCTATCTAGAGCCTAAATCCTATAACTTCTTACATGCACGCAGACTGCTGCATGTAGTAAGTTGCAGGATAAGTGCCTAGACGCCAGGTTAAATGCCAAATGGAAATGGACCCCCGCCCCCCATTTACCTTACATAAATCATCAAGAGGTTTTAAATATTTTCAGTGATGTCTGTACATTTTGATGGATGTTCACAGGGTCATTTGAGTATAAGGGAAATTTCGCTTTAAAATAGTTTTTGTTTGTCTATTTTTATTACACTGAAGTTTCAAAAACAATTTGAAAAGCATTTATTGCTTAGAAATATTGCTGACATCTGCATTTACAGATATAACTAACAATTATATTTCTTTTATATCGGGTCTCCCTCCTCATCCCCATTTTCATCTGGTTCAAAACCATTAGAATTTAAATATTATTTTAAAATGTTCATGCTTTAAAGTTCTCTTACATGATTAGAGTTCTCTTACATGATTTAATCTGACATATTACTACATGTGAGACTTTAAGATCAACGTGTAAATAAAAACAGTGGTTCACTGGCTATACATTTATGATAACATAATTTGCAAAATTATGTTCTCATAAAAATTAAAGGATATATATTTCATAAATATGAGAGAGACAGAACTTACTCACAGTTTTCATTAATTCAAATCTATCCCAGTTCAGTTCATGAAATTCTAACTCTCTAAGGTCGATTAATTTGCTATGAAAGCGTAGAAAATAAATCAAATCACAAATATTTTGACAGCAATTCATGTTTTAAGAGATTATTGGTGCATTTTGGAAATTCCCAAGAAATCATATTCTGTAATTTCTGAACACCTACACTTGGCCACTGCTTTGCAGAAAACAGCTTTTAAGTTCCCCAATTCATAAATGTAATTAAATAATTACATTAGTGCTAATTAACATGAAACTGCAGATTATTTAAGCGCAAAAAACACTATTCAACTTCTTAATTATTCTTGTTCACACAGCATTTCTTTTTGCTCAGGCGCCCTAGGTGCAAATAAAGCATCCCATCTGCTCGTAATTAGAACTAAATAATTTCAGAGAATGTAGCTTATCATTTTGACTGCACATTTGATTAAAAACAGTGTACAAGCAATACCCTGTCTTATTGCTGTAACAGCAACAACACACACAGGCCCACAGTCTCCTATCATTAAAGAAGACTGAAAACATTATCTGTTATTTCAGGGGGGAAAAAATACAACTTTTAGTTCATTTCATACAGATGAAAGCGAATTACAGCAAATCACCTCTCCACTGAATAGCGGCCTCCACATAATGACTTTATTTGCTTAATCCCCAAATTAAACGCCGTTTCGAGCGAGGGCCCTGTGTTATTACTCTCATCATGTTGAGAACATTTTCCTGCCGAGACCAATTTGAATAAAACAAGGGGCCTTCCTTGAACTCAATCAAGGAGTCATAATGTGGTGGGTAATAGAGGTTGCTGATAGATTTGCAGGCAAAAGTGTTATACCTAATGATGGGATATGGATAATAGTCCTCCTGGAGGTCCTGATGCGATTCCAGTTGGCTGCCAGATGCTAAAAATCAAGAAGAGCATTGATCAGTGACAGGAAGCTGTAGTGGATTCATCTAGTCAAACTTCAGCTGTTTTTCCACTGTACAGTTTAGCCAGGCATAAATTATATTAATTGATTTAATTACATACTTAAAACATCTTCCCCAATTAATTTAATTAGGTGGCTACATGAAGCTACTGGCAGGGGAAGATTAGAGGCTGCTCACTTAATTAACAGAATATGAATGAAAAAAAAAAAAAGAAAGCAAACATAAATGAAATTGTGAGCACTAATTAAAAGGCTGTCTACAAACTTAAATACTTTCTGACAAAGTGGTGACAGCAATGTAGACAACAGAGGGATTTTTTTCCAGCCAATTTACTGCCAAAAGGTATATATAGGGAGCTACGGTAATGCAGTTAAAACATTGATTTTCTGACAGAACTACTAAAGTAAAAGTGAAGGGACATTTTCCATAGAAAAATTGCAACAGATTTTGCAGCCACAAAGGCTGGATCGCTGATGAAGGATGAAATATGATGCTCGGACAAGTGTATGGTTAAAGGGAAAAAAAAATGAAACAGCTTATTGCGATTACTCAAGCAAGAGATGTTTAGAAAAGAAGTGCTGCCGTAGCAGCTGGCAGCACTACACACCTTGGCCCTGATGTAAAAATTCTCCAGGTGTCTCTGACGTGATTCCTTCAGGGTCTTTTTTACACGTGCCACGTGATTATGCAAGAGCCAAGAAATGGCAATCACACCTGATGCCCACTGCTGCTGCCTGAAATGGATGTAGGCTTTTCTGGCCTGATAGCGCCTCCATGTTGCTTGGATCTTTGTGGCAGCCATTTCAGTACCACGTTGCCCTTTGTATCTCTGGCCAGGTTGATTTAAGATCCTTTTCACAGTTGTTTGGTTCTTTATCACTGAGAGAAGGTCATCTCTGGTTGGCCTCTGGTTAAGTTCAAAGTCCGATATGAGCTCCATCAACTTCTTACTCTTTATTATAGCCAATGGTACAGCATAGTCCTTGAGAAGCTTCTCAACATGTTCCAAGAAAGAAAGAATACTTCCCCAGGATAAACAATAGTGCTGCTTGAATGACAGGAAGTCTGGAGCCTTATGATCTATAATGCCATTGCAAATAGTTATATCATAATCCAAAAAGGAATTCTGTAAGGACTGAGGTGGCATCATATGTGGGCTCTGTGAAAAAAAAAAGCCAAGCCACAGATTAAATTGCAGCTGCTTTTAAATGGCTGGTCAAGATATACTACCATTTTATCATTTACCACACAACTGTGGGAAATTATGGATCCAGAAATGTATTCCTCATATTGATTTAACACATACATGTCATAAGCACAAACCCATTACCAGAAAAGTACCTTAGGGGTCACTCAAGGCTATTAACATTTTTATAGAAATATATTAATTGCTCATGGGAACGATGTTTATCTTATCATATATGAAATAAAGCTTTATGGTAACTCTGATACTGTCAGCTGATCCCATAATGTGCATGATTTATCTGACAACAGCCTGACAACACTGTTTTCTCATTCATAAGATGGAGAGAATGGAGAACATCCATTTCTATGGGACATCCGTGGGAACCCCAAGGGAATGGAGAACATCCATTCCTACACACAGACCAGGGGCAATGTTCTCATCTCCCAAAGCTACTCAACAAGACTCACCATTTCTGAATCCTAACAGAACTTTTGTCTCTACTGGAGACTTCAGCCAGTTCATCAGTTCTAGCTTTTGCTCCAACTTTATTTATTTCAAAGGACTTTTTTGCAGTATTGTTATTTACTGATATTATCCAATTAATTTTCCAGCCTTATTTACCAAGCGTGCTTTATTTTTCCTTTTCAGTTCTCCTCTGGGCCACAGCATGGATCAGCTCTCTAATGGCACAAAAGTCTTAAAAGACCAACCAAAACTCCAAGCCCTGATTGGTATGCAACACTATAATTCAGGTGCATGTAAAGGGAAGGAAATGTCCTTATGCACAGATGCCAAGAACAATCACCAAGCATCAAGTAATAACAGAAGTCACTCACGCTCAAACTCTCCTATAGTGGCATGTGAGACATTCTGTTTGCCTATATGAACAATGCAAAAATTATAAGAGAAACACTTTAGCAAACTGGCACTAGAGGTTGTCTTTCTATTTATTTTAGGTGGCTCTGCATTAGGCCCTAATTGTCTGATTCAGTGGATCATGTCTTAAATAATCTTTAATGAAGACAATACTGAAATATCTACCTGATAAAATCTTATCATCAATACCTAAATACCTTTGGCTGAGGAGAAGTGCAATTTATCAACTCTAGCCCTTGAGCTGGCTGTGTCCATACTCGCTTTGATTTCTTAGCTGAAGCCATGGAGCTGCTCGATGGAGGTGGAGCAATGCTCCCTTTTTTTGAGGAATAAGTGTCATCGGGATCTCTCTGTGTGTCTGGAAAGATGAAGATGTCTGTGCCAGCAAAGTCAACCTTGCTACCAGTCCCTCCTGCACCAATGAACAATGCAATGAAAGTTTTATTGCTAAAAAGAAATACCATACAATAAAAATACAGTGCAATTTCACCAGTAAAAATTGGCCCAGAAGCTATATTACTTTGCTTTGGTGTCCAAATACGTTGCTCTTTTCAAAAGATGTAATCAAAATATTAAATTTTGACAAAGCCAGTAATATTTTTGGAAGGAAAGTACTAATGATATGATTTGTCATCAAATGCTAATCAAAGCCTAACAGACTGAAAGACAATCACAAATTTGTTATCACAGATTCTGGGATCAGACTACAGGAAACCATAGCAATTCTTAATATACATTTTCTAAAGCTAGTGTACCAGCCAACAGTATATCCACTTTCCATGATATACTAAAGCACCGAATCAATATACTATCTCACTCCTGAAATGCTTGTCACTTTTACTCCATGTGATTCCATGCCACTGTCATGATAAGTCATGGCCTCTTGTTTTATTTTTTGGTCACATCCCTCCATTAGCAATTGCTGTCAGTCATTCCTGTCATAGGGACCTCAACCTTTCTACATGGTTTTAAGCAGCAAGAGAATAATAGATTTGAGTAGATTCTGTATTCCACATTCAGGTCTGGTGTACTTTCATAGCACTCCTCCAATGAGTAACACTATGATTGTCCTCCAGTTGAGATAACTGGATGCAACTTCTTCCAGTCTTGGCAATGTCAATTTCCAATCAGCTAGCATAAATCACAGTTGAGTTATGAGGTTTACTCACTACTAAGCGCTGAGGGCCAGATTTCAAAGATATTTAGGCATCTACAGATGCAGATAAGTGCCTAGTGTGATTTTCAGGAGTGTCCTGGTGCCGAACTCCCACTGAAAACCTCTGGAACTCCCGCTTCAGAGAGCATCTGAGTATACTCTGTTGGCTTTGGGGGAGCCTGGAGCAGGGCACAATAGTAGTGTCCCATGATTCCCCAGCTGGCAAGCTCTTTCCCAATATATCCATACATTGGATAAGCAGCCTGGATTTGGCCCCAATCAAAATCTATGGGAGTTAAGGGCCTGGATACTTTTGAAAATCCTGGTAGACACCTATCTGCACCTAAAACCCTGGCTCTGAGTTCACTGCCTCAGCAGCTCTTTTAAGAGGAAACAAGAGTTCAGGATTTGGTTGATTAGCATTATCAACCTTTTATCCTTACCTACAACTGGCTTCTTGTGCTGTTTGTGAAATTCATGGAGAGGAGCTGCTTTGGGTAAAACAGGAGGTGACTCAAGTGTAATCTTTGCTGCTGCTGGAATTAGCCTTCGCTCAATTAGATTCAGAATACCTAGAAAATGTAAATATCATTGAACAATGTATATTTAATTTATTGCTTTATAAAGTTACATGGAGCATCTCAGGTTGCCTAAAGAAAAATGTTCCATCCTCTTAAAAGCCTTTGTAGCTGTTCTTTCCCCAATCATCAAAGACAAAGTGGTGTCAATCACTAATCGTAAAGAGAGAAATTAGCTGGAGATTAAGACAAACCTTTTCAATTGTTTGAATTAATTTTTCCTCAAGCCAGTTGGAACTAGAGGAGAAGTGGTGTTCTTTTTACAATAAATCAAAATTCAAGGAAGGCAAACTCTACCTATAAACAGCGACATGTAAATTAAATATACTGTACTGGTGCAGTGTGATAAACAGGAATTATATATTTGTGAAATGGCAGGTTTGACGTACATGCAGTAGAACTATTGAAAAGAAACACTTGTAAATTACACTGTCATTGTGGCTATGGAATTATTACAATCAATTTGATCCATTCTCTAAATAATCCAAAGGCAGCTCTAGTTACAGTGCAGGGCAACATCAGGCCCTTTCAATTATTTTGAATAATTTTGAACAGGCATTCATCATGGGCACTTATTCAGATCTTGTTGCAACTATACAGAAAGCCTCCCTCAAACACAGATTTTTCTTTCCTGAAGCAACAAAAATCTGTGCAAGAAGTGAATCGTTGGCTTAGAGAATGCATGTGCTAAATACATTGACTTGTCCATTCACTCACTCTTGGGAGCTCTAGCTTCAGAGACCAGCTGAGAATAAATTCTGTTGGCTTTGGGGAAGCCTGGCATAGAGTACAACAGTTGTTCTCATGGTTCTCCAACTGACAAGCTCTTTTCCCATATATCCATTCATGGGATAAGCAGTCTGGATTTGGCCCTTACCCTTTACTGATGATGCTTTTCAGTTCACTTATAAAAAAAAAATCTCAGTGCACACTACAACCATTAAATAATGTTCCCGTGAAGCAGATATTGTGCCAGTCTATAAAATGGAGAATCTGAACCCAGAGACGTTAAGTGACTTGCACAAGGCAGATCCCATGAGATCTTGATTCCCAGCAATCAACGCTGCCTCCCTAGAGCTCAGTACTTCATCTTGTGGGCTTATAAACCACATGAGTAGGCATCTATGACTGACCTTTCCTTGCATCCCTTTCTAATATAGGTAAGGGAGCATCCATTTGATGAGAGGCAGGCAAAGCTGAGAGGTTGCCAACTGTTGGGCCTTTCACTATCTTCTGAGTGCATACCTAAGAACAGACAGAATGTTCCTTTAGCAAACAATATTCCTGGTTTTGCAAAGAACTCAGTTTTCTACTTGCATAAAGCTAAATAATAAATACAATTTCTGCTATGAACAGTTTCATTAAGTTTTAATAATGTAACAGTACGGGCACTGATTTTACTGCTTATGAACATGCTGCACTATTGTCTACTGTCATTAGTGTATATAATTTAAAATAAAGTTAATTAAATCCAATCAACGTCTTGCAATTTCTGCTACACACAGTGTACTAGTTAATAAAGGAACTGCAAGGACTTTGCTCAATTTTAATGACTATATTATAAACATAGTATCTCTTGACAGAGATTGACAGGCTTTGAACACAAGAAACGTGTATGTATACATGCCATGTACTGGAAAGGAAAGGAAGCAGGAGTTAGTAGTTGGAAATATGTAAATAAATCCTAAGCAAATTTACTGCACAGAATATTAGTGGATTTACGGTATATGTAAGTATTTGTAATCAGTGAACAGTAACTATTTATAGGATAACGGACTCTGAGGGTACCTTCAAGGTAAAACCTGCATCTTCTAGGTGCCAAAATGATTCAGCCGTTTCTTAGAACGAGGCTATGAAAAAAATGCTTTGTTTTGCCCATGCTGAAAAATTTTTTGTGACCTTTATTTAGTTCTTCCATATTTCGGAGAAAGAATTTGACATTTATCCAGGAGCTGATGTTTGTTTCAGTAGTCTTTTGCTGTCCCTGGGAAAATCCACCAAAATTTGGCCAAATTATAAGCCTTTGAAAAATCACAGTTTACACATGCTCGAGAGCGATTTCTTAGATTTCAGCTGCCTCATTCCCCATCCACACTGGCATGCTCCATTCAGGGGTAAACAGGGCTTTCCATGCAAGAGTAGCTCTGGAGCCTGTGCCCAGTCTGGGTTAGGCATCTGAATTGAGAAGGGGAGCCTGTCTCTCCAGTGCTGTCAATGACCCCGCTGGTGGGCCCAGGCAGCATGAAGGAAGAAGCTATCTGATCTGAATGCAGAGGGAACAAGAGCCAGACCTGCAAACAGAGGTAGGGGAGTAGATTAGGACAGGGAGCTAGATGGGAGTGCTGGTGGTGAGGACAGACTTGGAGGGTGGAAAGCAGAGAGTTAATAACTGTTATTATGATTGTGTGTGTGTGTGTACAGCACTTAGCACAATGAGGCCCTGGTCTTGATTTGGGGACTACTGTAACACAAAATAATAATAAAAGTAATCAATGTTATAAAAAGGGATAGGCCATTTTGAAGATCGGTTGATATTTCCAACTAGGAATCAAAATATACCATTTATAATTTCTCCATTCTAATTCATACAATAGTAATGCCTGCAGCAGACACCAAGGCGACTGAATAGCATGCATGCTTCATTACAATAAAGATTTTTGGGGCAGTAACAGATGCACATTTTTGGTTGCGGCTATTATGAAACATTACATTCTAAGGGAACTAGAGGTATGAATCTTTACTTCATTATATTCCAAGAGTATAACAATGAGAAATGTGGCAAAGATTAGCTTTACACCAGCCAGGATTATAAATTGGTTGATATTGAAGAAAGAGGGTTACAGATACACGTCCCCTCCCACTCCCTTAAATCTTGCCAACAGTGAGTTGTTTTGTTTCCATGCACGTGGGGACACAATAAAATATATACTAAAAGAATGGGATTTAATTAAATAGCGGCTCCCTTTTCAGACCATTGCAATCTTGTGCTATATCTGTAAAGTAGAATTGATTTTTACTGCTGGCCAGATTTACCCTCAGTTTAAATCTGTGTAGATTTTTCATGATAGGCAGTCGTGTGCACCATGTGTGTGTCAGTAAACAGTATGGAATAAGATACAAAGGAAAGCAATTGAAATAGAGAGTATGAGTTCAAGAGAAGCCTAGATTTGTTTCTGGAGGAGGAAATTGAGGAGTGAGGCAAGGAAGCAAATAGGTGGAATTAAATTTCTGTAAACTAAAAGACAGGTGCCAACTAGCAGGGTAGATGTAACTCTCTGCATGTTGAACAGTGGGGTAATTTATGCTCTCCTTTACACTGAGCAACCCCACTGCAATGAAGTTGTTATGTCGGAGCAACCTGAGTTGAATTGACACAGAATTCTTCATCAGGAAAATTCTATCCGGCCCAGCACACCTCCTCTTTTTACTAACCCTCTTGCTTTAGCTTCACAGGCTCCCCTCACCACAAGGCACTTCATCTTATTTAACTGAGTTATGCTCTTTGTGTCAAATGCCCTCCCCTATAATTTATTCTGTATGACATACGACATTGATGGGGCTGGCCAGGAGTAAGTGAAGGCAGAAAGTGGCAAGTATGTTTTAAGGTGCTAGTTATTTTCCTTTAATTGAGGTTTGGTCAATTTAAAAAAGAATAGCTTAAAATAATAAATATGTATAATTAATAAATAGAAAGATAATCCATAGTGAAGAAAGGGTCCATGTGCAATTTACTATTACTATGATTTATTATTTTTATTATTCAATGCTGTATGATTTCATACTTCAAACAAGCTTTCAATGGAGTTTCTCCAGAGTTAAAAGGTGACTGTACTAAGTCACTATGTCATCTAATTCCCCCAAAATCCGTATTATTTATTATTTGTATTGCAGTAGTATCCAAAATGTGCTATATGTGCCCATAAAAGGAGGCCCCATATGAGCTCAGCTTGTTTATTAAACTGGTCTTGGGAAATCAGGCGTTCTATAGCACAATTAGCCCCTCAACATACACAGGATTAATAGGTTAAAGGGGGAACAAATACATTGATGGTCAGAATTGTGTGTTTTAATTACACATGAAGGGCTAAATAACGTCTCCTATGATGTAGGTGCTCTTCAGGGAAAGAAGGCACAGGGAGCACGTCCCCCAGCAACCTGACGTCCAGTGCTGGGATATGCAAATGGAAGTAGGTGGCTGGCTGGTGATACTAGAGAGGATGTTCCAGGCAAGGGCACCATCTGTCCTGCACACCTCACTGGCTGGACTGGGGAAGGGAGATCTGTAATAGCATTGGTTACACCTGTTGTACAGGTAAGTGACACGCATGCCCATGCTCTCTGAAGGCCTGCAGAGTGCTTTCAATGGTATAATGTGCCTTATTCTTCACTACCTTGCACATTGAGCAGTCATTTACAACTGTACAGAGTGTAAAACCCTACCATTCTTATTTCTCCATGTTTTACACTCTGGTTGCACAGTTCTGAATGGCCAGGCAGCAGAGAATCAGGCCTAATACCTGTAGGCACGTCACCTCCTCCCTCCACAACACCACTGAGGCTTAGAAGAGCTATAATTGAGCTCTAAATGGTTTAAAAGAGTTTATCAGAATTTAAGAGATGCTCCTCTATGAGTAATAGCTTCAAGTAAAGTATGTTATAAATATTATGATTCAGCAAGTATATTTTTATGGAGTCAGCAGACAGTGTGCTTTTAAAGTACAGTTTTCAAAGGCTAGGAGCGAGCACTTCATTTGTAGTGGAGGCTCAGATTTGCTCTGTATAATGTGCCTGGAGTGCGTTTCATAAGCGCTTGAGATAAAAAAAAATACTTGTGTGTGTAATTAACCTGGGACCCGAGAAAAACAATTCTATTAGCCTTCGAAAAGTGTGTTTCTTTTGTGGTTACAACTGTCCTACTCTCTACAGTATTTTTCATTGCTTCCTTTTAAGTGGAGTATTTGTTTTAATGCAGCAAGTATTTTTCCATTAGTTCACTATTTATTTCCTTCGTTAACAAAACAGCAGTATTTAGGGAGAATGACACCACATATGCACCGAGGCCTCTGTAGTGACTTGATAGTTAAGGTTGCATTGAAATCTGCACCAAAGGCACAGCTAAAATTTATCTGTTTCACATTTTAATGATTCCAAGCCAAATTCTCTACTGGTGTAAATTTACTGAGCTTGATGGAAGAATGCAAGCAGAGAATTTGGCTGTGAATTTTCTCTCCACAGCTGCCACAACGGGCCTGCCTCTCTACTCCATTGCACCAGATTTACACTAGTGGAGTGAAGAACAGGCCCAGTAATTCTTCAAAGGACAATTTAATTTTCCATGTAATTTTTTTTTTAAGTTTACTAACGCCACCCAGTCCTGTAATTTCCTCATTACAAATTAATTAATCAAATTTACTATAATCACAAACACCACACATCACCCATTAACACACGTTTCCCTAAATGTTACAGAAAAACATAGATTTCAAACGGTGGCTGCAAGATGACACCATACCTCATATGTACACCTACACTAAGGCACATGCATTGTAATTTATGAAATCATAGAGATTCTATATTAATAATCAAAATGCATGAATATGCATGGTTGGTGATCAAGTGGGCCTGCTGTTCAAGAGGAGGATAGAGATACGTGGGCTATGAATGATGGAATGAAGTTAATTCAAATTGTGAAAAACCGATGACAGGATGCTAAGTAACTTTGCCTGTTTCACAGGTGTTTTTATGGTTTGCACTGTTAGGATGTAGAGTCTTAAAAACGTAGCATCTAAGTTGACAGTTTTTCTGAGTGGGTATGTATGTGCTGAGCAGTGGAGCTAGAGGAGCAGCATTGGAGAATTGAAGCTCTTTGTGAAGCTAGAACTAAGCCATCAGTCTCCATGGTTTAAAGAAAAAAAGCAATTATGACAAGCCAAATAATCTTAATATTTTTTAAAATGGTTTTCAAATGAACTCATTCTGCTCCTCTATTCATGTGGAATCCAAACTTGCATTGACTTCACTAAAGCCATTGTAATGTGATAAGTGCCCCAAAAAAGTGCAACTGTCTAAAAATGTCAGACATGAATGAATGTCTACTGAAATTCTGAGATTTCAGGATTTGAAAATTATCTAAAAAAATTGAGTCTGTCATTCTTATTCCAATGTACACACTCTAGTATAGACTGTGAGTGATAAACAAGAGCTTTCATGTATAAAGGGAGATATGAATTCTGTTTTAAGTAGAAAGCCCAGCACAACCTTAAATATGGAACTGCTAGGGCTTCTTTGTAATAATACAGCAGACTTGTTCTGAATTTCCTTTGAGTCCCCTATAGATAGCTCTGTATTCTCTTTACCTGAAAAATCAGCACTGCTCCTTTAAACTATTATCAAAGAAATGATAGCTGATGGCTTACTGCTAGCTTTCCCAAAATATACCTCTGTCAAAATTCTGCCATAGCAGGTGTGAAAGAGAATAGATGCAGAACTTTGGTGAATACCACATCTGTTTTTTTAAAAGAGAACAGAAGCAGCACAGAAGGAAGTAAGAGAGATAATTGCTGGCTTGAACTACAATACATTTTACTTGTGGGCAAAGGGCCAGCTTACACCAGGCAGAATATGCAGGCCCATCTTATTGGAATTCAGGGGTGGGCCTCCATTCTTGTCCGGAGACAGCTGTAAACCAGCAGCCCATAGCATCGCAATCAGGCACTGAGTTTTCTCAAGGAATGCTGATATGTACAGAAGCAGCTTCGATGGCTCCAACTGCACCCTGCCTTGCAAAATGACAGTCAATCTCCTCTTCCAGATGACAAGAACTGGATAAAAACTTAAAACAAATGGTGACCTTTCAAAAGATTAATTTGTTTACCAACAAAATGTTCTCTGTTTGTCATCTGAGATGGGGGTGACCTTCACATTCCCATTTCTAGGTTGAAAGGATGCTGACTGTAGTCATCTGTTAAGTTAACTCCATCTCACCAATTATTTCCTTTTTTATTTTTAGCGGCAACAATTCACGTGTTTCTTGGTATGGTTTACAAATGCAACAAGCTCATTTGGAATTACTATCATGTAAAATCAATTTGTTTAAATCTAATTCTGCTACCAATGCCAAATTATGTTTGGACTGTAATTGTTGTCATATGCATGGGCTTAAAATACATGTGGGTTTTGAAGTCTTTTGTTCCTTTCTTTCTTCTGCTCATTCTTCTAATCATGTGAAATTAAAAGAATTGCCATGCTTCGCATTATTTTACAATTTTGGAAATATATATGCTTTTAGTGAGAAAGTATGAAATTAGCACCAACACACACATACACACCGGGTGAAAGAGTGAATGATGAAATGGTGACTGATACAGCTGCAACTGGAGTAAGTTAATGAACAACAAAGAATATGATGCGACTTATAAAAACTAGAAATCATCATAGTATAAAATTATACCTCATGAATAATTTACATTATATTATATATTTATTTAGATGGAAACTGGGACCAAAGTGCCAGCATAACTCTATAGCAGCTCAGCAATCCTAGAAAAACTGAAAGTACGGTTGTGAATCTCTTTCAGGTCACAGCAGTTAGTCAGAGTTATTTTTGTGGTAGGTTCAGATCAGCATTTTGTTCTGCTAGATGCTCTATGGGAAGTGTGTATTCTTAATGTTTATCTCCTCATCATTTTTCATTTGTTGCCACTTGGCAAATAATGTGATGCCCAAAATAACTATATTGTTTAAAATGGGACTATACTCTTTGCTTGGTTTTAGATATGTCTGGAATGCTAGGATAGAGGAAGAGTGCCAATGCTGATCAGACAAACAGAAACTGAGGCAACACAATGACCAAACTATGGACAGGCAGTAGCTGCTCTATAGTTAAAGCTTGCACTTGGCTTTCATCATAAAAATCCAACATCAGCTCCTGACTTGGAAATGTGACACATTTACTCTTCTTTCAAAGAGCAATGTCTGCAGTTTGAAGAAAATTTGTCAAACTGTTTTAAAGTTGCAGGTCACTAAAAAAAAAATTATATCCTGATTTGAAATTGATTTGTCTAATATCATTTGTTTCCTTTTAATTCAAACCCAGTTTGTTAATATCCCTTCAAACCTTCTAAATGGTTAACTTTCCTTGCACACTCACATGCTGGCTACCTTTGAAGAAAATAGGTTACAATTAAGAAAAATGATAATTTTTTGTTGCAGACACTTTTGGTCCAAATCCAACTCCTATTTATTTTAATATGAGTTCTTTTGCCGTTGACTTAAGTGGGCGCAAGTTCAGGAACTATGTATGTACAGGAATGTTGCCCTCTATTGGCTGCTTACATCTTAAAGATAATAAGAGTTTTTCTAATCTACCTAAAGTGGTAGAGGTCATTATTTTTTAAAACTAGAAGACCCTGGTTTCAAGTCCCAGTGTTGCAATTATGTATCTTATTTTAACTATGGAGAAGCAATAATAACTTATTTCATTATAGGTAAAACTTATGAATAACATTGTAACCACAATCCCACTATGGGATTTCTGCACTGTGATAAGAAATCTATGCTGCAATTTTATAGCCCCTTGAGCCCAAGTCACCTGATCTGTCCAGCCATTTATTGCAGTGTAGACATGCCCTATAAGGCCTATTTTGAAAAAAAAAATCCATGAAAATCCTCCTGCTTTCAAATTATTGCCATTAAATTTCAATAGCAACAAACATCTTCTTAAAAAAGAAAACTCAATGAAACAAAGTACTTCCTGAGATTAAAAACAACAACAAAAACACTTTTAAAAGTTTACTGGTTAAGTAGCATTATCAAAAAAAACTCTGAAGATGGAAAATACCTGTTTGGTTATTCAGTCCATCTCACTGCCATATTTTTATATATAAAACCGTTTACCATATACATACTAACAATTACTAAGAAGCGCTATCAAATAGCTTCTCTAATTTAGATTGTTTTTAATCTAAATCAACATGAAGATGTTTTCTCTGATCACTACATTTCAGTGAAAATAGTAAAACACATGGCTCTCTGCAGCAGAATAATATTCCTCTGTGCAAGTGTTTTAGAGTGGTTTTAAAATGCTATTAGCCATGATGTTTTTTTCTAATTAACTCTATATCACAAGGTTAGACAAATCACCTCCTAGTCTGGGCAACAGCATTCAAAAATCATTTTTATAAGTGTCAGCCCACGATGGTGCCATTCACAGATGCTGTTTATGTTGTTTAAAACCAAACACCCTAGAATGCCTTGTATGGCATAGGACTTGCTGCATAATGCTTCTATTACATAAATTAAATTGTAAAAGAGTGCTTTGTATGAGATCATAGGGCACATGCTTCCCTGTGGTCCACACTGCTGAATCAAAATTGTGAGAGCAATTGATCTTTGGAGTGGTAAATTTGTGCATAATAAATATAAGAGCAACATCTGTGGAAAACAACATGTTAATGCTTATTCATTTATTTAAAAAGGACACTGGTGAAGGGGAAGAAATTTATGAGCCAAAATTTAGTCACATACAATTGTGCAACTTCTTTTCCACATGTCCATTTTTCATCCAGTAAGAGGGCAGGTTTAAGTGTGGCAGATGCTTAGGTCAGTGGCAAGATGCTTGCATCCAGCTGCTCACAGTGGTTTTACTTTATTTATTTTTTCCTGTCTGCAGCAATGGAGTAAACAGCTTTTGGATTTGACACAACGTCCACTGAAAAATCTTTCTATTGTCCTCAATGGGAACTGGATCAAGCCCATTGAAAATGAAGTCTCAGAGTCTCTGCAGCTCAGCATGCACAGAACTATCTTGGCTAAACAGAATGCTTCAAAAACTGAATTTTTTGATAACTTATGTGGCTTGATTTACACAAAGTAGATGGGAGGGATTAGTTACTTTGAAACCATGCTCTGAGAAAACAAGCACCTAGGTACCCAGGTTGAGCCCTACCCAAATTGTTTAACAGAGCTCGAAGTCTATTGTTGATTCTTTTATATAATTGAACTACTCACAGTGTGTAAAGGTAAGCATGTGCTTAAGTCTTTGCATGATCAAGGCCCTGTTACTTTAAACTGAGTGCTGCTGTAACACTGTATTTGACAGCTCTGTTACAATGATCTTGGTAATACTTTTGAAGTTCAACAACAACACCGCCGACACCAACAGAAAAAGAGAGAAAAGGGTGAGATATATTCATGTAAAACATTACAATATGAAAGCCTAAACTAAAAATAAGGTCAATATTGATAAAAAGGACTCTGAAACAAGTTACTTACAGGAGCTGATTTTCTCTTATTAATAAGTGGCAAACTGATTCCATAGTTCTGTTTTAAAAGAACTCTGTTACTGGTGTGTCCTGGGTCATACATAATTTTCACATTCATTGCAAGCTTGTGCTGAAACAAAGAAATAAAAAGAATACTATGCATATTCTCAAAATATATTTACTACATAAACTAGAATGTTTAAAAACAAGAGTGACTGAATAATGAAAAAATGTTGCTCATAATTCAAAAAAATCAATCAATCAATCAATAGGGAGAAAATTTCAAATAATTTGATTCATGTGATTCAACAATTCACTGGACAAATTATGAAAAAATATATTTGTGATTAGATCATTTGATAATTGACACAAAAGAGGGTCAACATAGCTATTTACAAATAGCACAGAAGAGGGTCAAAATAGCTATTTACAAATGTCATTCCACCAGACTCTGTTAGATCTACTTATTTAACATGTCCTGTAAATTCCAGCGCTACACATCATACATTAGTTACGTTTCAGATCTGAAGGAAAATTATATGTTAGTTTTGATCCATTAAGTGATGTAGCTTGTATGTAATTTCTATCATTGAAGCTACAAATGGACATCTACTTTATTTTACCAAAAGGAAATATTCTGAATTAAAAATAAATAAATAAATAATCCAGTGAGGATGAAGGAACTAAAAATCCAGTCTGGGATTTACTTGTCACCATCTGTATAAAAGATTTAGCTAATGAACTCTGTATGTACTATGGCTAAACAGGTAAAGTATGCTCTCACTCTGTTAATTTGGACACTCTTCTCTAAAGGCCAGTAAAGGTAAACTCCAGACAAGGCTTGCAAACACCATAAGGGATTCCAGCACTATAAAACTATACTCTGATTTAGTAAAAGGTATGCAAGAGATGCAGCAAACATCTAATACTAAGTTCAGTTACAGGCACAAGCAACACTTGAGTTTCTGTAGCTGAATAAAAAATATACTGTAAATTACCATACAGAAAACAAAAAAATTTAGAGGCGAGGATTAAAATACAGCCTGAAACTCAAAATTGGCCCAAATCTCCCCACACTTTCTTTCCTCCCTCACAGGGAGTCTTCCTACTCATTTCAATGGGTGCAAGATCAGTCCTTAACATACTCAGTTGTACTTGGGAGTATGTAAGTTTAAGTAAGTTCAGTTCAGGACAGAAAGCAAGTCACAATTTTTGGACATAAGGATCTGTTTTCTCCTTGATGATTTTCTCCTATTTTCTCTCCTTAAGCAAATCTTGAAGCACTTTGCTGAATAAGGCCCATATTAACTGGATGTGGCAAATATGCACTCTGATTATGGGAATGGGTTAAATGTGCATTGTTGACATAATTTACAGTAATGGTTTCTTTCATCCATCATGGCTAAGCTTGCCAGAGATTTTTAAATTCAGGGATCATTGACCTTATGGACCAGAACAGCTTCCTTGGATCAGTGTACAGCCCATTGGCTCAGTGCAGGTAGAGTATTTGCTTAGTAAGTAAATGAGAAAATAAATAATCATTATAGTAACAAGAATTAAAATACAGAGCTTTTTTAATGTCCTGTTTAATTTGTGTGGAATGGATCCATCTGTTTTGCTCATAATAATTAGTATGGAAGGCAATACTAAAGGATAGAAAATATGTAAAGACACTTTCTTAATAATTTCATTTAAAAATGAAACTAATGCATACAATTTTTGTAAAAAAAAAAAAAATAGGAGCGTTGCATAAAGTAAAATGATCACTGAAAATATTTGCATTTATCATAGTGCATGTGTTTTAATTGTACTGAAAGTCAGAACAAAAACATCTGGATCGCTATTAAGAATAGTAACATCTTCCAATAGTTCCACTGAAGTAACATGGCTAAATTGCTTTGCACAGATATGGGTTTATTCACCAACTGATGAATGGAGAAACATTCTCAGCTGGCGTAAACCGACATATCTTCAATGAAGTCAATAAAGCTACATCAATTTACATCAGCTCTCTGTGGTCATAATTCCTGTAATTTACATATGGGAATGGAAAAGTGCACCCTCAATATAGCTATCTAAATATATCATGTAATTATAGATAAGAACTTATCACTGATATTTCTATCAAGTTAAAACAAAAAATGTTAAGGGTATGTCAATTTTTGAAAAACAAAATAAATGTGGATGCAAGTTGAAGAGATCATTTTGCAAGGATCTTAAAATTATTAATAAAAGATTTCAATTTGTTTCATTTATTGAAGAACTAAACATGTTTGAATTTATCTGACCTTATATCCTCTTCTTTTGAAAGTAATTACAAGCAAACATATCAAATGTGACTGTTAGACTTTGGTTTGCAAAAACAAAAGTTATTATCCACACCAACTACTCTTTTACTTAGATGGCTGTACAAAGGCAGAAAGTTCATTTTTCACCTGAACCATGATTTGAGGGGTAGTTCTATTACCACACCATACTGCTATACAAGAAAGGAACTGCTTGTGCTATTAAACAAGGCTTGGAAAGAAAGATGCAATGGTTTCTTTCAGAAGACCATCTCAATTAAAAACCCAGAGACAATTCACAATGTAAACTCCGCAATCACAGGCTGACAGTAAAATGATAAACCTACCAGTGGCAAATTCCACTCAGGATAATTAGAAATTAAATACTTAATAAAGAAAGCCGATGAAACCTACTTTCTAGATTTAAATGGACTGTTGGGACCAATCCAACATTTGCAGGCAGATAGACTGGATGGTCTAATAGGCCCTTTCCTTTCTACCTTCTATCACCTCTATCTCCAGCTTCTATTATCATGGTGCAGAACAAAAAGGGGATACGATGGGCAGGACAACTACCATGTTACTCAAGTACAATGAGCAAATAACCCCACAAATGTACTGCCAACAGCGAAAAGATGGGGCATCCCACCTGGTGTCACTGGCTCTGGTCAGGATAACTGGGAAGAACCTTAAAGGCCCCCGTACCAACAGACAGATAGAGAATGACAAGCAAGAGCAGCGTAGACGCGTCTGCACACCCATCAAGCTGTGGACCAGCTGTGAATGGCCTCCACAGTACTGGAAGTTCTGTGTATTTCTCCTTTCTACACAGTGGTTCACCATCCACCAAACTATCTCATTTGTACA
Organism: Mesoclemmys tuberculata; assembly: GCA_007922155.1. Lineage (NCBI taxonomy): Eukaryota > Metazoa > Chordata > Testudines > Chelidae > Mesoclemmys > Mesoclemmys tuberculata. Next base: position 19,493,184 of record ML675644.1, on the reverse strand, counting down.
TTATAATCCAGTGGAACAATTCAAGTCTCAGTCTACTTCAGTAGAAATGTCACTTCATACATGTCCCATATGAAGGGCCAATAAATCCTTTTAAGTACATAAGGCCTATTTTGAGGATGTAAGTGGCACATGGCCCACTGTAAGATGACTATACCATATTAGTCTTCGAAACAAAATGTATATTGGTCCAATTTGGACCAATTCTCATCCCTAACAATAGACCGTTTGCACCTAGCTGACAGTACTAGAGAGTCTATTTTCTTCATTTAGCTTTGTAACTCCCATTGTGATTAAGGAGAAAACAGGAAAGCCCCATTATATCTTTAGGATGACACAAGTAAAACAATTTTTGAAAAAGCAAAACGAACAGATCAATTCAAGTCTTTTCAACCCATCAAATTCTCTAAATAAGTTTGAACTGAATTACCTAGCTACACAGACACTAAAGTCTTCTCTACCATTGTTTTACAGGGGATTTAAGAGACAACTGCAATTAATCCTAGTTGGAGATGTGTATGTAAGTCTCTCAGGCTTCACAGGAAGAACAAACCCAATTACAAGCAAGAACTAAAATGGTGACAATGCATCCTGATTTTCCATATTATCTGGGCTAGCACAATCTCATCCTATTGTTGCTATGATTCAGAAATACTGTACCTGTGTGTAAATAATAATTTCAAGAGTATACTAGCACATCTGTGGCCAGACTATTTGGCATATGGCAAGAATTCTAACAATCTGTATGTGATAACACAGTCTGTGTTAATTTGATTGCAATCTTGTTTTCCGCTAACTACGGCAAGCACAATTTATGCTCCTTACCTACTATCACACAGTCTGCTCCTGACCGCAACCCATAGAGATAATGCTATATAAACTATTTATTTCATTCAGAATCTATAATATATGTTTGAAACTTGCTTCCACTAAGCAACAGGTTAAATAAACTAGGCCTGTAGATGCTTAAGTACCCTCAACAACTGATAACTATTCATCTTACATTGTTTTTAATGCGGAAAAGGAGTTTATAGTTGCAACTGGGGATTACCTACTTTAAAAGACAGAAAGTGGGGAATTATAGGTGGTAATTTCCCAGCTGGATTTCACAACTATTTAATAATAAAAGCTTTTATGTTAGCATGCCATGCATGTAGAACAGCTGGCAAAACAGCACTGTTTGTCATTTACTTTATAATGGGAAATTAGGGCTATCTTGTGTGTCTCTGGATATGCATTTTTAAGCAGATGTCACAGATATCAGAAATGAAAGGACAGGGTAGGGCATAGTGCGTGTCCTGCTCTAAATTAAGTTCACCCGCACATGTAATAGTTGAAAGACCATGGATTATACTCCAAATATACACCAGTTGGCCTTTGATAATTTTTCCATGATACAAGTATCTTCATACAGCAGAGTGTTGGAACCTTTTCTAGGAAACTGCATTTTGTTTCCAAAAGATTCTAAAAAGCATTTTCTGCATCAGCACTTTTTTCAATTTAAAATTGCATGGTCTTGTGGGTGTTCTGTTCCTATTCTTTAGTGCACACAGACATATTAAACTAATGTTAAGGTTGCATCTCAAAAAAAAAAAACAACAAACTAGAATTAAGGTTCGGTTATAACCTGTACAATCCCTCTGTAAGCAAGGTCTCATGGAGTTCCATATTCATTGTCTCTAAGATTTCTAGATCAAATTGCCTCAATTTACAGTGACAAGAGAAATTTTAGTCTAAATTTATATGTTGATTTTCTGCAAAGGGATCCAGCAGTATGAAATCTGAATGTCTGATCCTTGTTTCATTGTTGCAAGTAGCCATGTTCCCTATTTTGTTGTTAGGGTTCTGACACCCAACAGAACTCCTCCTTACCAACAGCCTGCTCTCTCTCTCAGCTCATTCAATACTTCCCTAACTTGAAAAACTAATTCAAAATAAGCCTGAGAATTCTGAATTATACCAGATAACTAGGGAGTAAGCCAAAGGACGCTATTCAGCCAACCTATACTGACTAGAGCCTGTCAAAAAACTCATGTGCTCATTCTTCCGAGAATTTTCTAAAACCCTGAGCCACCAAATGGCCACGCTGGCCTAAAGTGAATCTGTGTGGCGTTTGGAACAGGAGAGCTAGAGGGAACATAAATTACATGAATTATTGCTAAGCAATGTCATATATTTAACTGACTCAGATCCAAAGCATTCTTGGTAAGCTTTTTGACCCTAGTCTACAACATTTACTTAGGGTCTATTTGTCCAAGTAGTAATATGTTAATTCAGACCTGTGAACCTGGAGAAATACGTGGCGCTGATCTGCCATACAGCTGGGCACTCAGAGGTTTAACAGGCACCCGTGGAAAAATAAATTGCTTCTGAGCAGCACCAACAGGAAGCATCCTAGTTTTGAAAGAAAGAGAAATAATGAAAGTGACAAGACTTGTTTTGGTTTTAAATCTTGTAATGCTTCTATCTGGCTGGCTACTGTAGTTTTACTACATTTTATGTATAGACGAAACACAAAAAAAATAGTAGTTATACGAGTTAGCAGAAAACCTTGATATACCTGCATTTTGTTTTTATACTGTTCTTCAACGTTTTATATAATACAGAAGAGAAATCCATGAATTAATATAATTTTAACAATGCAAGGTATTTCTCAAGGCATGTGATTCTGGAATTAGAAGACAGCACTCATCTATTAACCTTGTCCAGAGTAAGTATTTCAACTGATGGCTTAAATACTCAGCTGCTTCCATTCCCTTTAGAGGAGTCTGACATTATAAAGATTTTTTTCCTGTCTTCTGCCATTGATAGGAGTATATAAAGTCCACTCTTAAGGGCTACCCCATTTGAATGCAAAAGTTAACTTTCTACAGTATTTACTTGCATTAGTTCCCACAATAATAATGAAAATGGTTTTACTTACCATTTGGGGGGCTCTTCTGAATACATTTCTTTTTCATCAGTATAGGGGATAGTCAACACACTTCTATTTATAGCATTTAAATAATTCTCAGCATGTTTCTGTTAGAGAAAAAGTTTAGATTATTACACAAGAGTTAGGGACACTCAGCCTATTCACTTGGTTCAATTAACTTAACATTCTGGTTCTACTAATTATTTGAAAAGGAATGATAGGGTGGACATGTAGGGGTTATTATAGCACATCTTGGGTAACTTCATAAGCCACAAGGTCAGTTGACTTTGACCATCCAAAAAGTGCAATTATGGCTCTGAAATACAATGCTTGGTGCATCCTACTGTTTGTTATTCAGAAGTGGAATACAGACAGAGGCAACTGTTTAGACCCATGTATTTACAATGAATTACTGACACAGACTTCATTATTGGCAAATTTTTCCAATTCTGTTTGAGCAGTGGCTCTACTTACTCTCAGCCCATTTTCAGTTCTTTCAATGGCTGTTTCAAGAACGCAAACATCCACACCTTCTTTGTTTTGTTCAAGGTTGATGCTTGTCAGTTTGTCCTTAAGCTGGTGAAGGTCTTCTTGAACCTATGAAATTATATTATTATACCAACAATCACAGATATCATCATAACATATGGGCGTACTTCACATGGTTTCAATTCAAAGCAAAAACATTTCATAAATAGAGGACACAAATACCTTTGGGAGCCCCTACAGACCTGCAATTTTACAGGAAATGGGGAGAAACCTTGCCAAGGACTTTTGAAGTTGACAGCTAGTGGAAAAGCCTGGACAACATCTTACAATGCTACCCGAGTGAGCTTCACAAGTGAGGGCCTGCTATGAAGTGGGGCCCTGATCCCATTCCCTTCAAGCATCACTCTTGGCACAGTTCTGGAAGGATGCAGGTGCTGCCAAAGGTCTGAAAGGGCAGAGGCAGTCACTGAACTAGCTAGATCACACAGGTCTTTGTCACTGATGATAATTATTTGTATTGTGGTAACACTCTAAGACCCCAACTAGATTCAAGACCTCATTATGCTAAGAACTGTACTAACAGTTAGGAAGACACAGTCTGCAAAAACATATAAATCTAGCTAGACAAAACAGACAAACAATAATATACAGATGATAAAAGCAAAATGTCAACGATACACAAATTCATATTATACAGCTGCTTATATATATATATATATATATATATATGCGCATTAACATTATTACACACATTTATATAACTATGTTTCTCCAGACCACCCACTTCCTCTCCACTGTGTGCAAATACCCCAGCCAACTTGCTCTGACATTCATGACTCAATGTGCTTTCCTTTCACCCCACCTAACTCACAGAAATAGAATCTATCATTGTCTTGAAGGAGAAAAAGAAAAAATATCCTCTTGTATTTTACATGTCTGAAAGCAGCTCCTGGCTACATTCTCGATTCCTCATGGAAAGGGGAAAGGAGCAGTTTCAGGGACAATTTTCCTCACTCCCTCCTGGGTCATAGACCCCCATCATTCTAACCAATCACTCAAAGCAAAGCCCACATTCCTTCCTCTGAAACTTGGTTAACCAGCCTATCGAATTTCACTTAGAAGCTGAGTGCTAGCCAGTGCAACCACACCGGATAAGTGTGTTTTATTTGCTATCTTTACAATAATATATGCAACAGAAAGAGAAAAATAATTCTTGAGTAACTATATTGGACCAAAGTAATAAAAAATGGAAAAGACTTATTAAATCAACTCACTCCCTCTGCAAGGAAAGAGCCAGTTAGCAGTCCCCTATAGAGTTAGAACTTTGAGTTCTACGTCAGCGCCAGGTCAGATAATGTTCCTAAACCTGGGACCACAGGCAAGCCCACACCATCAGGGACAGTTTGAAATGCTAGTGTGATATTTTCTGCTCATGCTCTTGTGCCACAGAGTTTAGAGTACAAGTGATTTTGTGCAGTAATTATAGTTTGAATCCTCTTGGGGTACCAGGATCCCCCCTTGACTCCAGACTGGTTTCATATCAGAGGTCTTTCCCTTCTATTTACCAGCAAATCATCTTTAGCGCAAGTAATTCTTTTAATAAATACATCATTTGTGAATACATTCCCTACCGTCTCCCTTTCCCATGTCCAGCCATTACAGGAGATCAGCTTGGGGAAGATGACATAGATAAGGATAGAACTGTCTCTTGTGCCTTTTAGTCCAATCAAAAGTTTTGCAGTGAGCCCCAGGTTTGATTGAATTTGCCTCATCAACAATATTTCCAACGCAGCCCACAATTCAGTGGGTGGTTTAGAGTGATCCCCTTCATCTCCTTGCACTTCCTTTCACTCATCTGCATAGCCTACTTCCACTGCAATCAATGGAAGTTTTCAACTGACTTTAATTGGAACAGATCAGGTCCTCTTCTGTAAAGTCTTTGAGATCCATGGAGGAAATGTGCTATACAATCTCAATTATAGAGCAACTGTTACCACTTACAGCTTGTAGAAAGTTCTATTTATTTCTTTCCAATAGAAAGAACAGTTTGTTACTTCTTAATTTCTGCTTAATTTGAGTAAATTGTGTAGTAGTAGCTTTTGAGTACCAGGAGAAAGTGATTCCGTAGTTCAGACATGCTTGGTGACAGTATCAAGAAGATTATGGTTAGAATAGCAACTGAAAGGCATCCCCATCTATTTTTAGTCAAAAAGAGTAATGCAGCTGCCATACTTCCCTGGGTTGTTTCAGAGACCAATTCAACTCCTATTGAAATAAAAGACGCCCATCAATTTTAAAGAGAGTTAGATCTAGGCCTGAAGAAGTAAAACCAATCCTCAGCTCATTTACCACCCATGGAAGGAAACTAATGGCAAAGGCTAGGTAGAAACTAACGAATGGCAGGTCTTCACTTATAACCAGGTCACACAGCCCATGCCCAGCCTTTTGGTGGCAACTTTAGCTGTCCCTCCAACTCAGCGGTATCAGCCTGTTCCCCCGTGGGCAAAGGAAGGCACCAGAGAGTCTCAGCTGCTTCTGAGCAGGGTCTCGCCCTCCACTGCCCACTGGGTGACGCAGACACCCGACCACGGAGGTTGGCCTAGCACCCGCCCGCCCTTCAGTGGTGCCACCCTCCCCTCAGGCTGTGAGGCCCCCCAGCTCCACAACTGGGGCTGGCACCATCCCCCAGCTCCTCCCTCAGCGCCGCGCCGGGGGGGCCTGGCTGCTGCCCAGAGCCAGCCTCTAGCCCCGCTGCAGCCCCGGGACCCAACCCCCGAGCCCGAGCCCGGGCCCGGGCCGCCCCTCCGGGGGCCCTGACCCATCCGGCTCCGCAGCCACCATGGGGGAGGGGACGTCGCCGGGCGGCTCAAAGGCTCACGGGAGTTTTCCTTTTAGCTAGGGACAAAGGCTCATGGGAAAGAGGCAGCACAAAGGCTCATGGGAAGGGGGCCGCTGAACCCCGAGACCTCCGTTGGGGGGCGAGGGGGAGTGGTCAGCTTTGACCTACCCGGACCAAAATGGCTCCTATTTCCTCTCCCGTCCCGACTGAACCGGCCATGGCGGCGCCCCCCGATTAATCGCCGCCCGGGGCCACGGCTCCAGCTCCGGCTCCAGGGTGCCTCAGGGGGCACGTGACCGTGCCCTAGCAACGAGACGCGCTGGCCGGACCGTACCATCGGCTGCCGGGGGGAAGGGATATTCCGTTTGGACGGCAAGGGCGGGGACTCCTTACCTTCTCGGCACCCCGCAGGAGCGCTGCCCTTGCCGGCGGTACCCCGCCGGGCCGTCCCCTCCAGAGAGGAGGCCATTCACTGCGCTAACCCGCCGCTTCCCCTTGCCCGGATGGTACAGTCCACCGGCTCGGAAGGGGCGGGGCTTCTGGGCGGAAGCGGAAGCAGCGGGCGGCGCGCGCGATGGCGGTGGCGGGTCCTTGCGCGCTGATAACCAGCTGCGCTGCCCACTTCGCCGGGGAGGAGCTGGTTAAAAGTGAGTCGCCGCTGCCGGGCCGCGCGGGGCCTTCTGGCGTCCTCGCGCCCCAGTTCTCCTCAGGGCCCGTCGGCCGGGGCCGCCCCCCAAGAGTCCGGGGCCCGCTTCCCGCGGGGCCTGCGCGCCTCGCCCCGGCTCAGGGTGTCGTGCCCCTGGCGCCCGACAGCCAGGCGGGCTCGGGCCGGGCGCGGAGCTGGCGCCGCTTGTGCGAGAAGGGGCCGCCCGGCGGGACGTTCCGTGGCGTCGTTGCAGTCGGGGGGCCCCTGCCAGCGTCCAGGGGCGTGAGAAGTCTCCCCCCGTGTCCTCGAGCGGCCCCGTAGCCTCTGCGCCATGGCAGCGGGCCCGCAGCTCGGGAGACGTTTGGGCGCGTCCCTGGCCCCAGCTGCTGGGGCACTGAGCAAACTCGGGGGTGGCGAGGTGTTGGAAAGGAAAGGGTAGGGTTGTACCTTGCATGCTTCCTGTGCGTGTCCTCCAGGCCCAGGAGCAGCTGCCTTGTTCTGGGACCTGCCTGAGAGCAGTTACCACAACCTCATTCACCCTGTGATGGTCCTTCTTGCCACATCCCATGTGGGGGGAGTAGCTTTCTGTGATCGACTCTCAAAGCCTGAACCTAAACCACATATTTAAACGTTGAAGCGTGACGTTCTCCTGGGGATTAAGACAAACTTTTGTAAATGAAACAACCACTTGCCCTGAATAGTGAAAATTTACAAAGAGCAATCTGAGTAAACCACAAACCCTGCAATGAGATAGGGTGGGCTTCTATGAAATATCTTAGAAAAATTACCTGCCTTTATTAGCTAAACACACCTTAATTCTAAGATCAAATTCCTCAGGAGGGGAGAGAAAATGGCCCAGAAAAGCAGATCAGCTGCTTTCCCTGTGTTCTACCACTTCATCTCTCCACCAAGGAAAGAAACATGAATGTGAACTATTTCTGGGTTTTGTGTATGGAAGGGGAATTTAGTTTGCCAGCATTCTGCTGTTTCCAAAGACTGCAGGGTGTCTACTATCATACTTTGTAGGCAGGGCCTGCTCCTTTATAAATTACTTTCTTCTGTTTATAACTCCAATGTACATTTGTTTGAGCAATAACAGAGTGTAGGGATGGAAAAACCTGTTCTTCCCATTGCTTTTCTCCTCTCACTCAATTATTCCATATAATTTTACATTGCACTTGGCCCAGGGTGAATCTGTAGCATGCTGAAGTGCTTTTTACTTCTTGGGAGATGAGCTTAGCATTCATATGGCCCGAAAAAGTGATTTGGATCATATGCTTGGCAGTCAGGAAAAATGCAGAGAATGTTCAGTGCCTGGAGCTAGTTTAACTTTTTGCATAAAATGACTGCAGGGACTGGTAATCTGTTCAGGAAGAAGCTTTTGTTTAACTGCACATTGATGGTTCTGCAAAAGTTATGATTTATCATTCAGCTATAAATATTCAATAATTGATGTAGCTACGGCATCCTAAAGTGTAGTTATGAACTGGCAGATAAATTAATACATACTAAAATACCTAATGGGTACCACAACAAATAACAGATTAAATAATTAACTTTCAAAATGCTTACAGCTTTAGGTGGGACTTGAATGAAGTACAGATGTTTAAGTGAAGGCTGTCCCATCAAAGCAACTGGTCAACTTAAGGTTGTAACTTAAACCATGGAAGTTCTTATGATTCAGTCTGTATGTTAATTCAGCGTTAGGAGAAAACTGTAGTAAATTTAACCCCTGGGCAGTTCTATTGTTGCTGCTTGTTTGTGGGAAATTGCAGGGAATTCTGTGTTTTCCTAGAACGTCACAGTTTTGTGCTTTAAGTATTTTAGAGAAAAACTAAAAGTTAAAATAAGACAGGATAGTAATATCTTGATTAATTATGCAAAATAGATTAGAAGAATTTGTTATGTGAGAGCTATGGAAGTCAGACCTTCTAAGTGACTCTCAAACTACATTTGAGATTTTTTTTAAGTAGTAACCACTTTGAAACGTTTAGTCTTCCACTGCTTTTGAATACCAAAACAGATAGTCTTTATTCATCATCAAATTAAGTTGCTTATAGGACTTAAGGCAGCTTACAGAAAGAGAGATTGAATTAATTTAGTAAAATAGTGACAGGTATTTTAAAAAACAAAAACAAAAAGAACACAAAGTTGCAGATGTGTAATCCCTGTCTTGTATACAGACAAGTGTCAGTCTTACCAAGGGAATGGCACTGCCATTTGTAACGCACACGTGTAACTGAGATATGCTAGTGTTGCTCCTTGAGGCCCAGATAGCATCTGTTTTTGTTAAATCTGAGCCTTTTCTTTCAGCTTCAGGGACCTGATCACCATTATCCATGACTCTGTTACTTTGAGATTGGATTACTGTAATGTGCTCTTTACGGCTATGCATCAAGACTACTTGGAAGTTGAAACCAGAGCAGGATGTCGTGCCCTTCTTATTAAACAAAGTCTCCTATCAGGAGCAGACTCTGCAGTGCTCTAGTATTTGCTGGAGGATATATTTGTTTCAAAATGCAATGAGCAGCCCTTCATATTTCACTGCATTACATTATTGTAGTGTGTAACATTAATGCAATGGGTGTCAAAGCATAGGATGGGTAGCTGCACCTTAGATATACTTAGTTTATCTGAAAGTCTTGCAAAAATCAAGATGTTACCAAGCCAAATGCTGACTACTCACTCAAATCAAACTGAACACCCTGGTGGACCAGACAGGTAGCTGTGCAAATCATCTCTGGTTGGTTCTTTCTTTCTGAAAAGCGGTTCTTAAATGTATTCCTGAAAAGTTCTGACTGTGTGTGTAACTGTCAGGGAGTTATTTCTTATAGTAGTTTTCCACCAGGTGGCTCTCAAGACACAGAATATGAGAACTGCTACTAGCATACCTATCAGACCAGAGAAGACATGATAGTCCATTCTTCGAGGGGTTTTAAATTAAGTGTTAGTCAATGTTAAAATTGGGAAGCACTAAGAAAAAGAAACTCAAGAACGCTTTGGGAGAAAGCTGCAACAGGGGATTTGCTCTGGGTTTTAAGAGAACATTATTAGTCCAGTGATAGTAAATACCAGCCATAGCAGGGGTTCTTAAGTTTCAGGTATTTGTTTTCTCATAGCTGTAACCACAATAAATTCTGAGGAGAAAAAAGATGGACAGACCTTCAGCACTTTAGCTTATCTGCTGTGACTTTATATATGCATATTCAGCTCATTTTAGAGGTCATACTTTTCAAACTTCTAATATGCTTTGGACAGCCCATTCCACACATTAGTTGCCTTCCATGTATGGAATGTCTTATAAACTTCTTTGATGTTTTACAAATGGCATGGATATGATATGCCACCCACACTCCTAAGTTTGGCAGTGTCCACCTTACCTTTCCTTCTCATAATCTTACTGTTTCATTTATCCTCTCATAACAAAAACAAAGGAACACCTAATCAAGTTTCAAAGACAACAGACTGAACTTAAAAGAAATATGCTGCCACTAGCTACCAGAGTCCAAAATCTTAGAAGTATTAAAAGAACTAGATACTTGTTATGGCAATGAGAACACGAGAGAGAATTTTAAAAAACCTAAGGAATATAAATAATTCATGCTTCAAGGCATAAGCCAGCCAGTAACTGTCTGCGTTAGAAAGACACTTCCCCCGTGAATAGGTTCCATAAGTATTAAAGAGCTTCTTGTATCTTGCTCTGGATTAAGGTGATACACCATTTTGGAAATGAAAGAATTTCAACTTTCAAGAACTTCAGTCCCCTCCTGGGTTGCAAGAGACTGGTCTTGAAGCAGTCAAAACTGCCATGTTGTTTACAGTGCTTTTAGCATCCTGTGCACCTTAGGCCAATCTGGTATCTCCTGTAGTGATTCTCAAGCAAAGGAGTTTAAACATTAACATTTTCCCTACAAATGAAGTCTTCTTAAAAAAGATATTATATTTGTGTATATGACACTCTGTGAACAGAGTTTCTTTGGGGCAGGAGCTATCCTGTGTTCAGTGCTCTGCCATGGGCCCTGAACCATTGGGACTGTGGGCACTATTATGGTCCAAATAACCCACCTCCGTTCCATGAGGAGGACAGCCAGTGAAGTCAGTCTAACAGGCCTGCCTGCGTTTGTGGTCACTGAGTGAGACAGTTGGTTTTCTAGACTCTTTGGATGTTAAACCACTGACCCTCTCACTGGTTGGGAAGATCAAAAATTAAAATGAGTAATTCTCTAAAGACGTAAGTTTACAAAGACACATGCTCTTGCCATGATATCAGTTTTTCTGGAAATGTTTGTTTTGGCCAAATGCAAGCAGCATTTGAAATGTTTTTTATTCTAAAAACATTTTCTAGAACTGGGTGTGGAAAGCTTTCATTATAGTTGAGAACTTGTTTTTGCATTAAAATACAAACTATTTTGGGAAGAAAACTCATGGAAACATAGTACAGTATGTACAATATATGAAAATAATTCCAAGGTGGACTAGCATTCTGGACAACTCTTAATTTGTCTAGACAATTTATTTCAGTATCCTCATGCAGCTTCTGCTATTTGTACAGCAGAAACAGAAGACAAAACACTTATCTTGCTATAGGTAGTGATTTTTAATGAAAAAAGTGTAACTAATGGAAATCTATGGAAGCTGTCAAAATAAAGTATCCAAGCTGCACTTAATTTTGTCAGCAACAGCAATATGTTGAGGTGAGATACTAAGCTGGTGCTGTAGAATGTAGTAACTATCCCAAACCTCTAATTACTTTTATAGGATATTATAAATATGCAATCTAACGCAAGGCAAGTTATAAAACACTAAAGGTATCTTCAGTATTTGAGTTTAGTTTTGTGTACAACAGTTCTTTTAATTCCACATGGTTTAGAGGGAGAGATTCCACATTATGACTGGCAAAGTCATTCTGTTTGGATGAAAAATGTCTGTAATCAGAAGCAGAATAGAGTGAATGAAAATTTCATAAAATAGCAGAACTTCAGCAGTTAAAAGGAAAGGTTTATAAAGGGGGATTTTTTTTTTTTGCATTCTTGAATAGTCTTAGAGGCTTAAGCTTTAATCTAACAATTTTGCATCTAATGTTTTGTAAACATTTTAAATTTCTTGTGGATGGAGCTGATGTGAAAGATCTTTGACAGGGACCTTCGGAGAGCTATTTTTAAATACAGATGCTCTTCCTTTTTGCATGCATGCTTATAATTCTTAGTGAGTTGGCCAACTAAAAAACAGTGTTCTCCAACAAACTTTCTTTCCTCACTGTTTTCTTCTCACTGGTCCTTCAGTGAAGTTTTAATGTTGATTTTGTGACTTTACAGTAATTTCAGTGGCAGCAGACTGTCAAACGGGGTTATAGCTTTGTTAAAGAATTCAGTGGAAGGAGAAGCAGAGCAGAGCAAAGAGCTCTGAGACATCTTCAGTAGCAAAGGGAAACATGAAACATAGTGCAAGTCACTTTTTTCCTAAAGGGTTAAATTTTTTAATATTATTTAAGGCAGGGTGGAAGGACACCTTTAACATATCTTAACTAACGGACACTAGCTTCTGCCAGCAATTCTAAAAATTCAGTTCTGAGAGAACTTTCACAAAACAGATTAAGGTACCGCAACACGCTTTATGCAGGGATTAAAAAATCTCCCTCACCACAGTATAACTACTTTTAGGCCAGATGAATAAATTATATTTACCTGCATTTGAAAGTGTGCTATATATACTAGCCCAGTAGAAAAAGAACCGATGTTCATGTGTTTTGAAATGCGTCATTGCTTGTTTGATTTGTCACTTAACAGAGTCCCTGGCTTTTTCAAATAATATCTTAACTACCTGGACTTTGCAACAGAATATGAAATATTCTTTATTGGCAGTGTTAGCAATTTGTTAGTAAACTGCTTGTGTGGTAATCATTGGCATTAATATATACAGGATTTGTTAATATCCTGAGTGTCAAACTAATGTAAATACTGTAATATCAGTTACAACCCCCCACTTTACACTGGAAACAAGCGTTAGTTTTGGCATGCAAGGGAAACTTTTAAAACAATCTTTAGTCTAAATAACACTGATGTATGACTCAGTGCACAGCTCTGTGGATTTTGGAAGGAGATATGTCACCCTTCAAGAGTTTCTCTCTTTCTGAATACTAAGGACAATCCATTAAAGAGGCGATTTCTGAAGGCTGTGTGTGTGTGTAATTCCAAATTACTTGAGGAGGTTTAGAACTGAAAATACTCAAATGTGTGTTTTAAACAAACTGAAAAGCAGTCCTCTTCTAGCCTGTCTAGACTAGAGACTTTGTTTGCATTATAGCAACTGATGGCATCAAACAGCCACCAAACACAGAGAGTTCTTTCCTTAAGTGGCTATAAGGCCGTCAGATGTGGTAGGGTAAATATTGGATCCTGCACATAGTTCTTTGCAGGTAACTGTAGGAAGAACTTTCTCAGACGCTGTTGAAAGTCACAGATAAACATTAAACACTAAATGATTCTTCATGATTTAGGCTTTTAAAGAGTTTGTTTTTAAACGTGAGCTCAAAAATTTAAATCTTAATCCAGATTATTTTGATTAGAGGTTGTGGTGGCCTCTGGAGTGTATTTATATGACCATGGATTTGCAGACTAAAATTTGGTCACATAATAGTAGGAAATCCAGAGTCAAGATTTGTTTGACTTTGAATGATCTTAAATCCATTATTTCTTTTGTTTTCTGCTTGTTAAGTGAACATTCTTATCAAACAGACTGGACCTTCATTAGATTAAAAGCCTTTAGTTCACTTTGACTGTAGAAAAGTAATGGCATCAGAAATGATAAATGTTGCTAAAACAAGACAAAAGTGGAGGATCTGTCAATTAAACCTTATAAATGAGAAAAGTAGGTTAAAGGGTTAGAATATAGGTGTAGGAGCCAGTTTGTGAAAAACAAGCTTTATGAAATTAGATTAGGAGATTCTTTTACAGATTAGTCATCTGTTACCAAGGTCAAATTTTACCCTCCAATTCCTTCACTGCCTTCCTCTTCTGAAAAGCTCCTTTGCGTCAGTGTTATGCATAACATTTTTGTTTACATCTCAGTTATGTGCCTTCCACTGTGTTTGAACAGCTGCTTCCTCTACCATTTGCATTCCAGTCCTTCCCATCTTTCTTTAAAATCTACTGTAAACCCCATTATTTTTATTCTGCTGTCCCTGCAGTGAGGAAGCCTCACTTACGAGTTTAAACTGTTTTTTCATATATTGTAAATGGAATTCAATCAGACTTCTTGGGGAAGAGACTTGGTCTTTGGAAATCAGTGGAAGTTAGGTGCTTAATGGGATTTTTCAAATGCACACAAGAGCCTATCTATATCTTTAGGCACCTAAATAGCTTTAAAAATCTGATCCTGAGAACTGAAAGACTACATATTCCATTTGTAGTCCTCTAAGCCAGGGCTTGACAAACCCCGGGTGCCAGGTTGCCATGGCATCTAGAAATTTAAGTCTGGCACCCAGTTTTTTTTCACAGGGGGCGGGTGTTGCTGCTGGGCGCACGTTATCTGGCTCCTTAATTTTTGATCTGGCTTCTAGCTCTGAGGCAAATTTGTCGAGCCCTGCTCTAAGCCCTCTGATCCCCCCAGAACTGTGGTTCTCTCAGACTCACGTTAATGTATATAGTTCTATGACTTTTTCAGATTTTGATCTTGCCCAGTTTGATCCCAGTTATGCTGGCTATTTCAGTGCTGCGTATGTGTAGTGCTTTGCTACTAATTTTAATTTAACTCCACCAGGTGGCTGTCAAGCGATGTGAGAGCCTAACCAATACTAACTTAAAGGTTACTATAGGCCCACAGTGGAGTATAACACAGTGTTAATTGGGACTTTAATGGTTACTCCCATAGAACTCCGTAGAGGAGTCTTATATAATCTGTCTCAATTTATATTTAGCTCAGACACTTTGGTTACCTTCCCAGACCTGAGAAAGAGCCCTGTGAAGCTCGAAAGCTTGTTCCTTCCACTAACGGAATTTGGTCCAATGAAAGATATTACCTCGCCTACCTTGTCTTTCTCATATCCTGGGACCAACACAGCTACAACACCACTGCAAACAACTAAACTTCAGACAGCTGCTAATTTACTCCTTAGTCATGTGGGTTTTCAGTCATAGTCAGCTTCAGTTTTTGAATGCCTGGCTAGGAGTGACATTTGCCAGATGTATTTCATGCCATGCCCTTATAGCTTGTATACTGTTAAAAAGATTGTTGTGAACTGAGTAGTAGTTACTGATGCAGCATCTTGCAAGTGTATGAATTTGAAGGAAAATACTTAAACACTTAAGTACATCTGCAAATAGGTCTCCTTTTTTGTCCCAGCTGGTTATTTGGATGAGCACGCATGATAGAAGCAAGGTTGCACCTTCAGTATTTAAGCCTTCTACTTCTTCCTGGCACTAAACATCTTTAATGTGCTCCATCATGTGCATCGTTAAGGCATATATAAGGCTAGAAAAATCAGTATTAATTAAAATAACTTAAAACTTTTCTGTAACTCTTGCTTGCTATGGTATTCATCTCCACAGTTAGCATTGGTATAGGATATAGATGGCTCAATATTAAGACTAAATTTAGCTGGACTGTAGGTCTAAGACTTTTCTAGATGAACTGTACTCTTGGCATCAGCTTTACTATCTTGTTCATTTCTCTAATTTTGTATAGGTATCATTGGAACAGAAGACCTTGCTGCAGATGTGACTACAAACGGGAGTGTGAGATTTTACCCCTGGACAATAGACAATAAATATTATTCTGCTGATATTCACTTGTGTGTGATACCAAACAAATATCTTGTGACAGCAGAAATTGCTGAGTCAGTCCAGGCGTTTGTGGTTTACTTCGATAGCACAATAGTAAGAATGTTTTTTGTTCTTTTATTGTATGTTCTCTTGCACCACTTGAGACTGTTGCTATAAGTAGGTCACTTTTATGTTCCCCAGATCCTGTGCCAGTTGTGCTCTAGGCTAGTCCTCTAGTGTAAGTTAGAGCAACCTTAAACTTATGCCTGTTAATGACCCCAAGGAACCATTATGGCAACCAGGGAAGCCACAGTCCCTTGCCCCACGATCTCCCCTCACACTAGCCCCAGGAAGAAAGCATAAAAGCTGTGACTCCACCTGTATGCAGTGAGATATTTGTATTAGACAGAGGCTGTCCTCAGACCAGTTATGTTGATTTTACTGCTGTTTGATGCTAGTTGTGCAAAGCTGCGGTAGTGCAGCCAAGGATTAGGACAAACATTTTTAAGGATTCACCATCACCCCTTTAATTAAAATCAGAGAGCTCCCAACAGGGTTGCACACATCCA
Source organism: Mesoclemmys tuberculata (assembly GCA_007922155.1). Classification (NCBI taxonomy): domain Eukaryota; kingdom Metazoa; phylum Chordata; order Testudines; family Chelidae; genus Mesoclemmys; species Mesoclemmys tuberculata. Next base: position 19,476,971 of record ML675644.1, on the reverse strand, counting down.
AACAGGCCTCCAGTGAAATCAGAAAAGGCCCTGAGATTCCTAATATTTCTCAGGCAAATAAAAAGGAGAAAAATGTCAGTTTGGGGTGGAGAACCTTTTACACCAAGAATACAAAAGGGCACAAATCTATTTCAAGCTCCCTCCCCTTTGAAGGACACCATTAACCTGGCACTGCAAAATAAACAATAGGAACAGCAAAAGTAATTCATTAACTTCAGTGAGGCATGAACTTTAAACGTGATTGAAACTGCTTAAATGTTAAATTATTACGGAATGGTCAATAAAAAAAATTCTACATAAACTAAGTTAGGAATGCACAATTAATTTGCGCATTTTGATATTTAAGATCCCAACAAGTGAGATTAACTGAGCCCTGGGGGACATAGGATATCTGCTCTTTGTTTTCTCGGATTAAAAAAAAGCATAGTTTAATATATTAGTACTGTGAACATATCCTAAAATATGCCAATTGTACAACACAGCTGAGCTGACACTGCTGTTGGAACCTTAACTCTCTCATTTTGTGTCTGTGTCTTTTAACCATGCAGGATTTACCATTACATTAGCAGGGTTTTAAAGATTCATTTTAAAATTGTGAAGTGCTTTGAGGTATTTATACGAGAACTTAGTTTTTTTCCCCTCCAGAAATCTGGTCTTGACAGTGTCTCTACATGGCTTCCCCTGGCAGAAGAGTGGTTACCAGAGGTTATGATCTTGGTGTGTGACAGAGTATCTGAAAATGGTAAGATGCTAAAGGATATCAAATTTTGGCTGGAAAAAAGTTACCTTGCATGCTGTTTGTTTTTTTGGTAAATTTACTACAGCTATATCTTATGGTAGATGAATAAGAGCTTGAGATTTGATAGTTGGTAATTGGGTGGAGCCTTTTACTTTAATTGCAATTTAAATCCAACCCAGGTCTGTAGTGACCTAAATGTACCATCTGATGGCTGCTTATTTGTCAGCGTGCTGTGCTTGGGCTGGCCAGTTCCTAGTGGACAGGTATATTTACTGCACCACTACCTTTGGTGCCTAGCAACATTGTTAACAATATTAACTGGGAGGTCATGTTACTGAATGTGCATGATATATACTTGGCCGTACAGGTGATCCATTTGAGTTAGAGTTGGGGCATAGCAGTAGGATGGGTGGATGCTAACTGCAATGTGAAGAAAGAACAGCCAGCCTTTTTTGGTCATTTTCTTGTGTAAATCCATGTGCTTGCATTTGATACCAGTAAGAGCTCAATTCCTGTGTTGACATGCATTATATAAAAGCAAACTAATTTAGCTCAGGATCAAGCCCTTAGTAGAAGTAGTCCTTTTTTTATGGCTTTTCATTTACATGTCAGTCTCGGCTCTAATAGCAAAACACCAAGAATTTATACATGATTTTTAAAGAGGAAACAGGGTGATTCATGTTATGGTGCAGTTTAACTTGAATGCCTGTATTCTATAAGTAATAGACAGAACCTAATTATTTCTGTACTTCCTGTGTTCCCATATAATCCAGAGCAAGGGGATAGGTTTTGTGGGGTGGAGGGGTATATAAAAAATTCTGTACAGATGGTATTGCAGAGTTTGAAAATTAGACATTTAGAAAGCAGCTTATGTTTCGTAACCTTAGGTGTGAACCGACAAAAAGCTCAAGAGTGGTGCATCAAACACAGTTTTGAACTGGTTGAACTGAGCCCAGAGGAGCTGCCTGATGAAGACGGTAGGGTTACATCCTGTTATTTTTAGAATGAGTAAAATTCACAAAGCTGATTATGGGGCAATTTCAAGGGGCTTTCTGGTTCTGTGCTGCCCGATTTGTCTGTGGAATACTCACAGGTAGAGCGGTGCTTAGTTTTAAAGTGTCAGGGCTAGGAGGAGTTTTTTTCCTCCAAGGCATTCCTTTTGTCTCCTCCAAAATACAGCAGCTGTTGATGTGGCACCTACATAAAAACAATGTTTTGTGCTCCCTCTTCTGGCTCTGTACCAGCTGTTAACTAATCCCAGTGCTGTGCTGATATAGTTGATGATCATGTATAAAATAAGCAACATTTATGCTCAATTAATTTCCAGATCCATTTGAAACCAAAAAAACTGGTAGAAAGAGAAAGTCGGGGGGGAGGGGGTTAGGGAAGGGAAGAAGTATTTTTCGAGTTTAAGACTTTTAAAAGCACCAAACATAAAATACAAACATTGGTTAATGATCTCTTGTCCTCTGGCTGCCAAATTACCTTTTATATAAGCCTATTTTAGGGTTGTTTTTTTTTGTTTTAAGGGAGATGTCATGCAGGAAACAAACCAGTTTCAGAATCACTTGTGTGGCCACATGTTCAAAATGAAAATCTATGAAGCAAAACCAGTTGCGTGTCATGTTGACATCTGTGACGACAAATGTGATATGTTCCACTCTTGTGGTTGTGTTCTGAAAAGTAACTAAGCACCTCCTGACATAGATCTGCTTCTTGTGTGTTTTGAGAATTATCTCCTTATTTTAGTGACAAAGAAAGTGTTTACTGCTTCTGTTACCCCTGCAGAGCCAACAGGCTGCTAAACAGAGTTATTCACTAATATTTGTCAGTTCAAATACATTGAATACAATGGAAATTCACAACTGTCAAGGAGAGGTAAATTTCACTTGAAGAATCTCTGTCCAGAAAGTTACAAGGTTCCATATTTCACCAGGCCTTTGTTACTGCTGCTATATGAGAACGAAAGAGCCCAGCTTGCCTTTTAGATCAGTTTGAGTTTGCAGGCATGGCAGTTAGGAGAAAGAGCTTCTTTTGAATTGTAAACTGAGCGGAGTTGAAGTTACTGGGAGACAATGATGAAACATCTGGTATCATTTTTAATCACTTTTTAGAGTAGAGTTGTACTTTAGAGTTACTAATGCTTCTTTTCAATGGAAATTTGTTTTAAGTGTACTTTCTTTTTAAAGTGTGACTCACTTGTTTAGATGCAAATAAAATGAGCAATATTAATAATCATCCAGGATGTTAGTTTTTGAGTAGAGACGTGAACTCTAGCCCTCATACCTTTCTAACATTACCATATTGAATCACTGAGACTCACTGAAGGAAATATATTCTAATGAGTAACTTGTTTCCTCTGTAAACCTGCTACATGAAATGCTTATACAGGCAGATAAAATGGATAAAGTGCAAAAATAGTGTCAAGATCTGTTTAAATATGACCAAAGGAGCTGCTACAGCTGACTTGGAGCTCTCTTTGTGACTACAGTATCAGTCAGCTATTTTGTGTAATAAGCATAGGAACTATTAATTTAGCCTCATTACAATCGCTCCGATGCTTTGTCTGACAGACCCTGCTCTTTGGCTTTTTGTTTGTATTTTAAACCTAAGGATCCTTGTCACCTTGAGATCTATTTTTTTAAAAGGTGTTAAAAGTAATGTCATGCACTGAATCTGCCCCTGAGTCATCTTGCAAATGTTTGATTTTTTTTTTTGCAGTCATAGTTTCCTATCTTAAAATGTTTTTCTCTCCCCTCTTGCTTTGAGAGAGACCTCCACAAACAGGGGAAACTGACTAATCCAAGGAAATGGTGAAACTGACTATGCACAAAGTGCTATCAGATGCATGCAGCAAGCAAACTGAAATCATAAAAATAGCTGCAAAAATATAGTGACTTAAGGGGTTATTGGAGCAACTGGAGTGGAATATCCAGAGAGAAGTAATTTTAGGCTTTCCCTGTAACGATACTCTAATCAATCAATGAAAATTTAATCAAGCTTTTTATATTGTGTCTCCTAGAGCTTTTAGTAGAAGAGTATGGACGTTTTATGAACAGGAAATGGTCAGCTGGCCAAACATCTCAGCCCTATTCTATGGTCTATTTAAATAGTGAACTGCAAAGGAAAAAAAGGGTTTTGCCTCCTTTTTGGTTACTTTATTGGGCATAAAGATAAGATTTTTGGAGGGATGAGGGGTGGATTTCTTTCACATGAAAATTTTCTCTCTTCTGCTCTTGATGGAAAAACTGCTAGAATTATGACACAATACTAAGTGAAACCAGCTTCACTGTGAAGGGACACTATTTCAGTTCATACTTTTTCACTTTGTGCCACACGTATCTGTAACTCAAATGTTTGAGAAATATGCCAGGGGCACTTTTGTTAAATATTCAGCATCTCCAACCCTTCATTTTAAGGATGAGAGAACTTAATCAATGCTGCTTAGACTCACGGAAGACATAAGTGATGAATTAAAAAATTTAAAGATTGCCTCTTTGATACCCTACATTTTTGCCAAAAACTTTTTCCCCTTACCAGGATACTTTTTACATCATTTCACTTTCAGTACCAATATGCTCAGGAGCTCACACTCACAGCTGATAGATATTCAGTGGTTAAGTACTTCAGAATTTTCCAGTGATTAGAAGGGGTCTGGTCAGACATATTTTAAAGCCTAACCCGAGCCTGAGAAGGTTGAATCTTTTCAGATCCAACCCTTTCCCCCAAATCCTGTCACCCCCACTGCTGCCTTTTACTTAATGCTCAGCTTGGTGGGGGCTTCTCATATTCACAATCTGTCTCCAGCAGCTTCATACCCATCGGGTCTGCACAGCAGCAGCTGCATGCCCTACTTCTGCCAGCCACCACCTTGCTGCACTGCGTACGCTGCAGAGCGAATTTGCTGATGAGTCACAGCTCCACTCACTCAGCACGGCGGTCGAAAGGAGTAGGTGTGACCCGTCCGTGCCCAGGGTAGCCCACTGATAATGCCAGGGTCAGGGCAGGCTGTAAAAGGAGAGCGAATTCTCCCAGCACTGGTGGGTGACACTGCAGTCAGACTTCCCAATCAGCCACAAACAGTGCTTCTGATTCCCCCACACTGGTTATCAAGAAGCCACTGTGCAAATACACACAGCCCCCTTTACTGCATTTCAGTCTCTGGCTCCCAAACCGACACTAGGTCCAGTAAAGAGACTAGTCATTTAAACTCTGTGCTCTTTACTAAAAGATTCCCTCTGATCCCAAAGGACCAGCCACAGTACCAGTTCACTATAAGTTTGGATCTTACCCAAAATACCACGCTGCCAGCCAATCCTTTAGTAACTAAAGGTTTATTAATAAAAGAAAAACAAACAATAAGATAAGTGTTAAAGGCTCAAAGCAAGCAGATCATACAAATGATTTAAAAGTCCATATATATCAGGTTTCTAGAACAATTGTGGAGTTGCAGGCTTGAATAGTTCCTCTGGTACACATCCAGTAACTGGATGGGTCTAAGTCCTTCAGTTCAGTTGCAAAGTGTGTTGATCCAGAGGTGTGTCCACAGCTGGACAGGAACAAAGACAAAATAGTTTCTGTGGTTTGATCTTATATACCCTCTGTCACTGGCCATGTGACTTGTGGAACTTTACAGGAACTCAAATGGCGTCCAGAGTCACATGGGCCAGTCCTGGTAACTCTTCAGGCGTGCCTTTAGTTTCTTCCTGGGCCTTTGGCTTGTGGAAAGATCTTGATGGGCCATTAAGCGGGCTATTGTCCTGCGGCCTCTTTGTCTGGGGTGTGTCTTTTACAGCACAGTTTGAAATACAGGTATTTCAAAGATCTCCATAACTTTCCTCACACATATTACACATGAACACAAATAGTATCATCTTATTCAGCATATCATAACCTTTCTGACAGTACCTGACATGGCATGTCTTACATGAATCATTATGATTTTGACATATTAATGTCAAATAACCCAAATGCCCCCCCCCCAATCCAGTCCACATGACAGTAGGGTCTGAGGATGCTGCAACACTCCCACCAGCAGGTGGAAGTGATCAGAGCCTCCCTGACCTGAACCAGAGATAGCTGGGTTGTGTTCTGGCCTGACCCAGATTATTTAGCTGAGGTTAGCCCTGCTTGGAGCAGGGGGTTGGACTAGATGACCTCCTGATGTCCTTTCCAACTCTAACATTCTGTGATTCTATGCCCTACCTTGATGTGTGTAGTCAGATCCCTTCAGGTTGGGTTGCAAGGTCCTAGTAGTTGGAGACTGGGACTGAGGGCTGGGTTCTGTTTAGTTTTATATTGTGTTGGCAATCATCCCTCCCCCTCTGGCTCATAGGGAGGCCATGCCGCATCACTACATCACAGTCAAGTAGCAGGGGAATTAGCAACTCAACTGGCTTGGGCCCTGGCCCTCTGGGTGGGGCAGAGCAACAAATAGTCTTAGGGGGCCCTGGCCCTTCAGGTGGGGCAGACCACAGTCAAACACAGGCCATTTGGCCTCTGGGGGAGGCTGCCAACCCTATTCGACCAGGTCCCAGCCCAAGGCCCTAACAGTGGCGGCAGGCTCTGCCACTGGGTCAGTGGGATTTCCACCAAAACATGCTGACTCATGCTCTAACAGCAAAGCCTGATTCGAATCTGGTTTCCTTGGGCTATTTCCTACCGCAGTCCATGGATGGGGCTTCATAGTCCTGGGGGCTCCAACTCCTTGAGTATTCGGCACCTGGCAATCCCAGCAGCTCTTCTCCACAATCTGTCTCCTCTGAGTAAACAGCAGCAGACAGTCCCAGCAGCTCCTCTGCACTTGGTCTCCCCTAGGGTCAGGGCACCACCAGCTTGGTAGCAGAGCCAGAGACCTGCAGTAGGCTAGAGACATCTGTCTCCTTCCCTGACTTTGGCCCAACTGAGCTGGAAGTCCCGCCTCTTATACTTCCTGTCCCGCCTCTCAGCTTCTGGCGGAAGGGGCAGGACCTCCTGACTCCTTTCCCCTCTGGCTTGGAGGGAGGCCATTCCGCCTCACTACACATTTCTACCACTGATGCACTGTGTGATCTTTTTCTAAGTTTAGTTTTCTACTACCAAGCATGATAGGGTTCAAAATAACTTTGCTAGAAATAACATGGCTTTTGTCCTCTTTGTTTAGATGATTTTCCAGAGTCCACAGGGGTGAAACGAATCATACAAGCTTTGAACGCCAATGTCTGGTCTAATGTAGTAATGAAAAGTGGTATGTAACCAAGGCTTTTCTCTGATATAAAGCTGTAATTCTGAAGAAGTTAGTGGCCAGAGCTTTCAGTTGTTATAGCTAGAGTTTAAGTTCAATAGGCTTTTGAAGTGCAAGTAGTATATCAATCCTTGCTCGCTGGTATGTAAAAACAGAGACCTCCTTCTGATTGCCTTTGGGAGCTGACTGTCCAGCAATCTCTTTTCCAGGGGGCTTGCCCTAAAGGTAACTTTGGAGGCTTTCAACATCTCTCAGCATTCCCTCTGTACTCAGAACTGCTTCATTATAATGGCTGTAATCAGGTAGTCCTGGTCTGTCTTTGGTAAGATAGACACTTCAGGGTCAAATGAAATTAAAGCTCATTCAACCAAGGCTCTGGCTGTGAGGTGGCCTGCCTCAGGTCAGGTCTGACTCTCAAACTTTCTCTAGTTCAGTGCACTTCCCTTCCAAGCTTATATCACCGAGTCACAGATCAATTGTTTTTAATCTTTTTACACAGTGGTTAAAATAAGTTTGAAGGAAGAGACAATGTGCTGAGGAAGTCATTCCCTGTGTCTGACTGCATGGGGCTGAACATTACCCTCCATTCCCAACTATGCCCCAAAGCAAGAGCATAAAGTAGCCCTACCCTATGGTATTTTTAAAATCAAATATTATGCCCTGTATTTCTCCTGTCTCAGCTACTGGTAAAACAGGGCCCAGATATAGTCTATCCTGTATCTTGGATTCCAGAAGGCTGTGGTGGGGCTCAGGTTAGCTTACTACTGCCATTCACTCTTCAACATAGGATGACTTGGGTGTGCAAGTATACAGAGCCCCCCATTTGTGAGCAATAGAAGCTTCAGAGTCCTTGTCTGGTTACATGAAAGTACTTGGGAACAGGGGAAAACATGGAAAAATCATCTCCAAGGGTGCTAGGCTGTCAGGTAGAGACTGTCAGATTGTGGAAATATCCACTTAGGCTTGGGCTCATTAAAAGGAAGAAGTGTTGGCCTACCATACCTAGTATAGATACAACCATCTTCTCAAACAAATAACACTTTAATTGCCCGTGCAAGTGCATAGGTCATCGGAGAAAATGTAGGAAGATGAATTCTTATGGAACTCTTGGTTTTCCATTCACTATGACGTAAAAGATCGCCCTTCCCCATTGTGACTATCTAATGTGCTTGTAAAAACTACAGTGACTACCTGCATGGAAGAGTACTATTAGGAAAATGTTAAATTAAAGGAAAGTGTTTTTTCTTTTGTCAAAAAGTTAATCACATTATCATCTTTTGCTTTTTAAGTCATCTCCTCTCTGGCACACATTTCTCTGCTGCCTGGGCTCCCTTCCCCTCCTCCACACAGTGACTAAGCATTACAAGTTCTTTGTTAGTTCTATAACTGATTACCTGATGGTTATTAGTCTTCAGGTAGAACATGACTAAGTACAAAACTGGAAATGTGTTGTTTTAAATTTACCTGGTGACTGTATTGTATTACATCAGAATGAGATTTCAAAAAAGGGTCCAACTTTATATAGCTGTGAATGTAGTAAAACCAATAGCCAGCCTGAGATGGTGGAAATCATTTCATTAGAGGGGAAGATAGATTTATTTTGACAGTGTGTTTCCTGATTTTGCATCCTGCATTTGACAGATGTTATATTACCAAAGAGCAGGACTTAGTCACATGCTTAATTCTACACGGGGGGAAGTTCCCATACATCATTTGGAAAGGTCAAACTTCTTGAGAATCCAGATTAAAAGTTTCCACCATGCAATAACCACGTAGCATTGATGTATGTTACAACAAACATGTCAGGAAATGAACTACATTTGGACTTTCTTGCAGCTTGAGTATAATTTCAAAGGGGCATAACAGAGCTCAGTTTGCCTAAAATAAACATTGTGCAACCTGAAACAGATCTTTTGTTTTAAAATTCCTCCTGATCCTTAAAACTGGCTGCAGCAGAAATAAAATTTTAGCTTCTGCTGGATGATCCCTCACCACCAGTCTTTGGCCACCTGGGCTTGCGTCTCATTCTTGTTTGTCGGAGGGTTGTTTTTAGACAGGAAAGCATGGGATGATTGCATAATACTCAGGATTTCTTCAAACATACCATACCTTCTAAACAAGGAGTGACCATCAAAACTACGTCATGAATCCCTGCTTAAAGTAGTTGCCTCACTTTAAAATGAGAAGATTCAGCTATTTTTTACATTTGTAAGAAATCTGTTTTAAATAATTGAGATTGTAATGGACTCTGAATGGCTCCATAAAGAATGAATTAATTAATGTTAATTAAAACAAATTAACCATGGGAACATATACATGCTTTCGTTTCTCCAATATTTCAAAGTTTTTCTCAAGTCAATTGTAGCTGTAAGAATGAACCAGCACCTTCATTTTTTTTCTCCCACTAAGAACAAGTTTGAAGCCTCTTCCACACCCCTCTCATAAATAAAGCAGTACAGCTCTGTACAACATAAAGTGAGATCATAGAACAAAATGGGCATTTCAGTATAACATGTCTGAATTATAACCATTCACTGTATTATACTGAAATACCTGTTTTGTGACTAAAGCCTTGCAACTGTGAAGTGAGCATTACCGATGCGGTGCTGTCAGCTTGACATACTTCAGTGAAGGGAAATGTAAAAAGAAAGGTAAATAAATAAATGATCAGGGGGCTGGAGCGCAAGACTTATGAGGAGAGGCTGAGGGAACTTGGCTTGTTTAGTCTGCAAAAGAGACGAATGAGGGGGGATTTGATAGCAGCCTTTAACTACCTGAAAGGGGGTTCCAGGGAGGATGGAACTAGGCTGTTCTCAATGGTAGTAGATGAACAAGGAGCAACGGTCTCAAGTTGCAGTGGGGGAGGTCTAGGTTGCACATTAGAAAAAACATTTTTCACTAGGAGGGTGGTGAAGCACTGGGATGGGTTACTTAGGGAGGTGGTGGAATCGCCATCTTCAGAGGTTTTGAAGCTGCGGCGAGTTAGCTGAGGTTAGTCCTGCTTTGAGCAGGGTATTGGGCTAGATACCTCCTGAAGTCCCTTCCAACTCTAATATCCTAAACAGGCTGAGCTGAGAGGCTGTGCTAGGAGTTTCCAGTCTCTGGCAGGGAATAAAGCAGGTCCGTAACTGTGTTTGGTCTTGAGAGTCAGATGTCTTTGCCTTCCATAGGTAGCAGGCTTAAATGAACAAAAGGAAGTTCTTTGCACCGTCAGCTTGTGGAACTCCTGCTAGAGGCTATGAAGCCCAAGACTGTAACAGGGTTCAGAAAAGAACTAGATGAGTTCATGGAGGATAGAGCTAGCAATGGCTATTAGCCAGGGGGCAGGGATGCAAAACCATGTTCTGAAGCGTCCCTACCCTGTTTGCCAGAAGCTAGGAATGGACGGATCACTTGATGATGACCGGTTCTAGTCATTCCCTCTGAAGCACCTGGCTTTGGCCTGTGTCAGAAGACAGGACACGGGGCTGGATGGACCGTTGGTCTGACTCAGTATGGCCGTTCTTATCTGTATGTTCTTATGCTATGTCACCTCCTTGGATTAGTAGGGGCAAACCAAGTTCTCTGCTATAAATAAAGCAGTCCCCATTCTTTGATGTTCAGGCTAAGAAATGACTGGCTCTGCTTTCTTCCTCCAGTGAGAGAAGAGGAACAGGGTCCTTGCTGCTTCCACTTGAAAGGCTCTTCCAAGTGACTCCCTTTCCTGCTTTGTACTTGCTGCAAGGAGCCCAGGTGGAGACAGCTACCTAGTTTTCTCCTTTTTGCAAGGCGTTAACCCTTTCTCTGTCAGATCAAGTGTGACATATATGAGCCTTCTTGCTTGAACAAAAGCGGACTTCCAGCTTCCAGTGGGACAAAGCAGGCATTTTTAGCCTTATTTCACAAGATGATCGTAAATCTACCACTCTGATCCAGGCTTAAATATTACCCATTCTGAACCTCAGACCAGACGATTTTGGAGACAAATTCCACATCTTGAGGTGGAGGAGAAAACTGTTTAAAAGCTGCTCAGCGGTTTAGTGTGTTAATACCGCAATTATGGCACTGGATTAGTGGGCAGAGTGCAGCTGCGGTAGTGAGAGGTGTAAAGTTAATACATTCTTCATCTGGATATGGCCACAACAGATGTGTGTGGGTAGGGGAGAAAGTTTCAGTCAATATCAGTATAGTAAACATACCCAGGCTGCAAAGTGTGATGCTCAAAACTGTGCTGTGAACACAGCCAGCTTATGCTTTGCAGCTGTTACAAACTTTGCCTTTTAAGTTTGGTATTTGTGAAGCTATCAAGGATCTGCTGCCGATAAGCTAATGGAACCGTAATTATTCCCCTTCTTTCCGAGGGTGGGGTTTAGCTAATTTTTGGCTCTTGGACCATAGGAAGAACACTGCATAATGCTTTGCCCAGTTCCTAAACTGTACCCAGAAGATGAAATCATTTTGACAACTAATAAAATGAGTTTGTAGAGAGACTTCTCAAGGGTATAGCTGCAACTGCAGGACCTGGGTCTGCCACCTCCTTGGTCACAGATTCAGAAACACAGCTCCCTTCTCACAGACCATTGCTTTATGGGGCAGTACTTTCAACCCATCTGCCAGTTCCAAACAAGATTGCAGGGGAGGGTGCAAATCCGGTATTGTTTCTCCGTACAACGTGAACGCTAATCATAGAAATGAGAAGCCAACAAGACCTACATTATTACATCACTTAATCCATGTCTCTGCACATGAAGGAATGTTCTCTCTAGTACTGTCCCGACTTTAATGTTTATCTTACTTTCAGATGACTCAAACAGGCTAAAAATCTTTAGTTTTACCATTTTCTCTAAAGACAGCTTGCTGTGGGCTGAGCAAAACTTTTTAAAACTACTATGTGTTGGGAGCTGGATTCTAGTGTATCATCACTTCATCTCATGCTAATTTAGTTGGCAGACTTCAGATGCTTTCACACTTCTTGCAGCCGACGGATTTTAAGGCAATTCAGTTAGCTAGACCTATTCACTTCTTCCCTGGGTCACTGGCACATAACCTGCTTCAATAAAACTGTATACAGCAGTGCCAAATTAAACAAAGACCTGGTAAAAGGATAAAACTGTTTTTAAAAAATGATGCACTAAACCCAAGCACACAGTAACAACCTTTATTAAGCAGGAAAAGTCTTGACAATTATTTAACTGCGGGCTTTTTACATGTTTTCCAGAGAGCTGATGTTTTTGGTTAAAAAAAAAAAAAGTAATCTTTTATAAACTGCAAGTTGGACTGTGCGTAAAAATTACATCATCCAACATGGAGTCTAGAGTTAAGTCATTAGTGCAATATTAATGCAGAGCAGATTTCTTTTAAAAGTAAAAATTATTTTTTCCTCCAACATGAAATCTTGCACTTTGAAGTATAATATGTTATTTTCTTCTCACTTTTCAGTTGACTAAATCCTCCCTTATTAAGAAAATACTTTGAGGAAGTCCTCTGAGTCCAGTATGTCTGGCATGCATTTAATTGTAAATACTTAATTATCAGTGCAAGCCCAACAAAAATATTTATCCTAACATTTACTGTTGCTTGTATTAGAGTTGTCTCTGCTTAGTAATACGTAGCAGTTTTAAAACCCATCATCCTAGATATCACAGATGGGAGGGTAATGAATTAGTTTTATCCTCCTCTTGATGGCTTGGTAGGATTTTTTTAAGAAATATTACTCAAATACACGGTTTCATAAAAACGGAGTGTCAAGAACATCATGAGTAAACATTGTACTGTTCCGGATGGACCCTCACATTAATCCTGTATTAATTATTTAAACTGTTGTTCATGACATGAAGCTGTCACAGATTTAGCCGATAGAGCTGTATATAAACAAAGGCTTTTGTTGCATTTCCTTTGTGGAATAACAAACATTCATGTCCATTGAGCTCCCTATGGTAAATCAAACAAACTCCACCACGTTTAACCACCAGCGTACTCTCCTGCTGTGTTTTGAAAAGAAAACCAACTCACCGAGTTTCTGTTGAACCGTGGGGCAGGTCCTGATGGAATCCAAAGTCCAGTCAGAACTAATTGTCGTTCAGAGACCAGGAAACAGTATCAAATCATGCTCTTGCTTTCTGGCACTTCCCACACCCCTTGTCCCCACCCTGTCGTCACTCATTTTCACAGTTAAAATATTGCTGACACTTCAGTGTTTTAGGACCCAGTTCTGCAAATACTGGGACTTATTCCCATGTGTAAATTAAGCATGTGCAAAGCGTGTGCAGGCTCAGGGAGTTAGTTGGATTGGGCACCAACCTTATTTTTACATCAGGATATTTTAGGTTTTTTTACACTAAAGTGGCATAGAGTTATATGGTGACGTACACTGCTTAGGCTACTCCCTGTAACGGATTTCATCCTATCTGGGGAACTGCAGCTCTTTGCGAATAGTGCTGCATTTTCTGTTAAACTAACAACTGTTTTTCTTCAGACAGGAATCAGGGCTTTGGCCTTCTCAGTACGTTAGCAGGTGCAAACTGCAGCATTGGGTCAGAAGAAAACCAAGATACAAAAGTAAACAGTAATTCTTATTTCTCACTTTTTCGTTAGTATTTTCCCTCACTGCCATACAACATGGTTATGCCATTTCTCTTCCACCTGCATTTCCCTGTCCCTCAGAGGACAAGGCAGGTCCTTTCTAAATGTAATTTTAAAAGGAATACCCTGTGTAAATGTTACATGAGGTCTGAAGACTTGTGGCCTGCATTTTCCTCAAGAATACTGCTAAGATTAATGCCCTAAGTAGCTGGCACCTCATGGCAGCAAACTGTTGCACAGCACTTTTCCTTGCAGCTCTAACTTTCCCTGGTGAAGCTTGTTGAGTTTTCAGTGTGGGTGTTGATCATAGGCTCCCTGACAGTTGTGTAAATGCTTTCCCTCAGACAGCAGGCTGGAGCCAAGGAAAAGTTATACAAAGCTCCAGTCAAGATGCTGGGTTTTTTCATTAATGTCTGAGAGCAGCATTTGTGCCAGAGTAGAGCGGCAGTTTAAGAAGTTATTTTTCAAAAGTCCTAACTTATTTGTCTGTAGGAACATGGTATCTCAGAAAAATGTGTACCATGGTAGAGATGTGTACAACCAGAGTTCTCTGCAGCACCTTAGGTCTGTAAAGATACACGAGATAGGGGCTCTGTCCTGAAAAACTTCCATTGAAGATACAGATAAAACAATACCTTGAAAAAGCTAAGCTTTCAAGGAAAAGCAGAAAGCAACTGAATTTTTGGTGGTGCTACTCAACAAGCACATTTGAGCTTTTTCACCCAGCTGAGATATTCTGTTAAACAAACACCATTGAGAAGATCAAGAATGCTTCTTCTAAACACTCCTTAGACTTCCATAAATGTCTGAGTCTCTTAACTCCTGTTGGCTTCCTGAATGTTTGAACTGGAATGGAGAAAGCTGTTTCGTATTGGTTAAAGTAATAACTGGTAGTTTCCCTGACAGCCCCATCCACCACCAGTGGACAGAGCAGAATCTCATTTAGACAACAGAGCAGATGCAACTAACCCAAATAACTTGCAGATTGACAGCATCGTAGGTAAGTTCTTTCTTTGCTTAATAAACAATATTCTAATGAGCCTTGTAAGGTGAGGTAGAAACCAAACTAAAATGTGTACAGAAAGGAACATTCCCAAAGAAAACTGTGTGGGAAAAGTGCCATTACTCATTACAGCTGGATGATTTTGTGGCCTAGCCCTCTGGCCATGGAATAACCAATAGCAGAAAAGTTTCCAGTTAGAAACTGCATAATAGCACTTCTCTAAAGATACCATGTTGACAGGATTCCTGCTCTTGGGACTTGTATTGTAAACACAAGACCAAAAGCAGGAACTGAGTAAAGAAAGAACTCTTCAGAGATGCAGAATTACAGATAAGCAATTTCCCTTTTTGTTTCTACCGTGTTTGTGGCAGAATTTTGATTTAAAGAGAAAGTACACAAATCTATACCTCATCTTTTTTTAGAGGGCCTTAGCCTTCATTGCTGTCAGTAGTCTACATTTCCTACCATTAGCTTAAAGAATATAGCATATGTATTTATTCACTTTAAAAATTAAGTTGACATGATGAACAAGATGCATATGCAATCATGTGTGCACCCCGACACTGAATAGAAAGAAAGCTAGTAGTGGCTGGCCAACTCCTCCCCCCCTTCCCCTCTTCCCACGTGCGTGAAGATAATAGCATAATTGGGGTTGGGGTTGCCAGTGCTCCTGGAAACTAATTAATCAAAATCATACCCCTTTTTGAGAAACCAAGACCCAGCCCTGCCAGGAACAGATTCCCTTTGAATTTAAGGCAGAGGTTCTACTCGCAATATTGTCAACTCAAAGCATTTAAAAATCACAAATCAATGGGGGGCCCCCCCCCCCCCCCCCAAAAAAAAAAGAAAATCCACCATGTGATTTTAAAAGAACAAATCCTGGGTCCTTTTTATTTGCCTTCTGCTGTTTAAGCTTTTTGGGGTCTTGTTTTCAAGTCTTTCTGCCCAACCCTGAGGGTAAAAATGAAAGCCAAAATCCTCATGTAATCGCAGGAGCTGGGGCTTTAAGAAAATTTTGAACTATCACAAGACCCCCGATCAGCTTTCAAGAGGTGGCAACACTACGACTTGTCACAGAGTAGCTACCAGCTTCACCCCCAAACAGCTCTTCAGATCATTTGGAAGAGAATAGAGAGAACTCCATGGATTCCTGTGCTTGTGCTTAAAAGATGTCATAGGCTTAGTTTTTTTACAGCATGGAAACAAAGTTAAAAAGATACATTTTGGGGTCAGCCCCAAGGTTTAAATTGTTTTCTGTTCACAAGGTTGAGAGTGTAAATGTAAGAAAAGTCCCTAGCTTCGCATGCACAGTATTTATTGGACTGGAAGCTGGGACGTATTGGGGCACTAACATGCAAACTTCTTAACTGCCTGTATTGAATGGGTAAGAGGCACTGTTCAAATCCTAGTCTTTTGGGCATTGATGGCGATATTTAGGCAGAAACTAAGTCAGCACCTCAATTTGTAAAGACCGCCTGTCATTTGTAGGTAGATAGTGTTATAACCAGCAAGAAAACCTCTTAAATTTTGACATGTTTATAGCAATTTTAAACCATGTTCTTAAAATCTGATAAAGTTCAAAACACCTTGTAATGTGTCTCACGTTGGAACTGGGTAACATAGTAATTAATGCCATGAACCAATGGAAAATTCAAACCTTTTATCCATCACATTGTAAAGGGAGCCAGGAGTCTCACTAGTACTCCATATTTTTATATATTTTTAATATCGTCCAGCAATTTATCATTAAACTAATGTTCTGGCCAGCAAGAAGAGTCTGGCTTAGATCAACTTTAATATGCTTATTTCAGATCCCATGTTAGATATGGATATTCAAGAGCTAGCTAGTCTTACCACAGGAGAAGGAGATCTGGAGAATTTCGAAAGACTGTTTTCAAAGCTGAAAGAAATGAAAGGTACTGTACCTGTAAATGAAATGTATGCCATCAGCAATCCAACAGCTAATATACAAAAAGCCAGTTAGCAGACCTGGGAACTTCATTTCATCCATCTGAACATCTGGAAAGTTACATGAGTCACTCTTCTAAGGGTTGAAATCTTACTTAACACTTTGATCTTTTGTACTTTTCCCTTCATCTTGAAAGGAGTAGTCCTGTCAATAGAGCCGTCATCACTGTAGGTAAATAGTACTTTCTTTTTAAGAACACTTAAGTAGGTCTCACCTGAGTAGCTCACTAACATTCTGCATTAGCTTTATACCTCACAGTTGTCTATAGAAAAAGCTTATGATTAGAATTATTTGGTTAAAAATATCTAAAGCTTCATGCTTATGTTGAGTTTTAAGGAGATTTTAGAAATGTTTGAGAGGTGAAATCCAAAATACTTAGAACCATGAATTTCCAGTGTAGGTGGATTTTGGAAATCCTGGCTAAAATCTCCACTCTTTCCTTTCCGATGACCCTCCAGTAGTTCAGAATGGCTCTCCAGTCTCTTTGAAGCACTGCACTATGCCATCTCTTTCTCTGTGCTGAACAGCACTGCCACCGCTTGAGGGAAACAAGCTAACATTACACTTCTTTCCCCTACAGACAAGGCAGCAACACTGCCCCATGACCAGAGAAAACTACATGCAGAAAAGGTGAGGTGTGAAATAACAACTTAAATTCTCCAAAACTGTAATTCCAGCTTTGAGTGTTCCTCTTTCGGAATAGCAGCTACCCTACAGGATTTTAAGATAGGAATTACTTCATTTCAGAAATAGAAAAAGAGCTGCTGCTGCTGCAGTTCTATACATATAGAGCAGCTTCCAAACAGAATACAAGTGATCTCATCTGGCCACTAGACTCGCGAATGTGCCTGCTGCTCATCTCCCAGGAAAACAGCAACAATCTGGAATGATAAAGTTGCAGGAGAGTTCTAGTTATCAGAACTTCAGAAATAATGCAGTAGAACAACTGAAGGCTTGATCCAGCTCCCATTTAAGTTATTGGAAAACTGTCATTGACTTCAGCAGGGGTTAGATCAGGCCTTAATGTTAAACTTCACAAATGGATTTTGTCTTGCAGTGATTCATAAGCTCTCTAAAATCTTCACATCCATTCTATTGGGATTTTAGCCTGCAAGAGAAAACCTTTCAGCTAGGAGTACTTTAGAGAGCTGTTGCTACTCTATTTAACTACTGCTCAGTTTACATTTATCAGCATATAGCACAAACTTCAAGTGTTTTGAGCTTGTTTTGCTAACTTTGACCCACAGGTGGCAAAAGCATTCTGGATGGCAATCGGAGGAGACAGAGATGAGATTGAAGGCCTCTCCTCAGATGAAGAAAGCTAAGTTATCTATAGCTGTTTGTAGTAGAACTGATGTGATACCCTAAAAGTAATGCCGGCTGTTTCCTACAATGACAAATACATTTTTTGCTGAAGCTCCCATTGGGCTTTGGTTGCTTAGATAGTTTAAGTGATTTTGTTTGTTGTCTTGCCTGTATTCTCTCTGTCTGGGGATACTTGTAAGGCAGTGTGTACCATCTTTACCATACTTTTTCCTTTGAGTTTTTAAAAAGCAAATTCTCCATTAGTTGTCTTTTTTCCATGGGGTTGTCAAATCACTTCTTAAATCTGATTTCAGGCTGGGTTGGTCTGGAGTTTTTATGTAGCTTTAGAGCTAACTTACTGGTTTAAAGGAACCAGACTTGTTTGAGCCAGGAGGAGGAATCACATTCCTTTGGGAGATGGTGGGGTAAAGTTGCAGGATTAGTCCTAGTAACTGATTGCTGTCAATATTAAAAATGACCTAGGGAAGGGCACCAGCGAATTTTATCCTAAATGCCAATTGAAGGCCATCAACTCAGCAACACTAAATTGTCACGTTTTACATCCTTAAGCACCGGCATTTAATCTGGACACTAGAAAGTATTAGAGCACCAGCAAGTGGAAGGAGTATTGCTTTTTACTGGCATCAACTGCTATAAAAAGTATAGTAGATTAACAATGAGCATGCTCATGTAGCGTTCTTCTTGCCTCCTTCTCATTGAGAGTCTCTGTCTTCCTCCTACCTGGACACTAGGAGGCAAAGACTGATTGGAGATACATTTAGAGTATGAGCATAGCAGGCAGCATTGAGATAATCGTTATGAAGACCAGACATCTGAAAGGAAGATGATGGGGATTGCAGGGTGAGAAAGTAAAGGAAAATTGTTACTAGTTTAGTCTACTTTTCTCATCAGACATAACCAACCCTCATCAGAGAGCAGATAGGGAGTCAATGAAAGAAGGTAGAACCTACCTTAAACAGTAGCCCATGAGATATGTCATTCTATGATAACTTCAGCAGAAGAGAAGAGCCACTTTAGATGATGCAACCAGCAGTCTTGCAAATATCCAGCACAAGAACCAAGGCTTCTCTAAAGCTCCTCAGGCTTCTCATGCACAACAAGCCGTATTCCCGAAGCACGTTTCCTTATCCACTTGAAAATAATCTGTGCCAAAGCAGTCCTCCTTACTTTGAAAAGATGAAGAGCATTTACTTTTCTGATACTCGAGCCTCAGTGTAAATAAATCTTAGAGATGCTTGAGCCTACACTTTTAGTGAAACTCCGTAAACGCATCCATAAATGCTGAATTTTGGGGGGGCCCATGATGATATGGTCTTTTGTATCCATGGAACATGGGCCGTTTTTTTGAAGCTGGATTAGGAGCAAATGAAGATGAAACAGTACAACTGCAGGAACACTCAGCCACAAATCAGAACTAAGCTGTGAAGATGTCAGCCATAATTAATAGTAACTGATGCTGCTTTGATAGTAGCTGAAGGCTCAATTGTAAGGACTTGCAGCCTGTGCTTCCATCACAGCAAAGCAGATCTTTTGAAAGGAGGTCGGTCTCTTTCTATGAGGAGACCTTACAGTGCCTCCTGCCCCGGTGTGTTTTTCCTTGGACCAACTTTGCTGGAGCTATGGGAAAGTCTGACACTCTCAGGAAAGAATCTAAAGCAATGGTCCCCAAACTATAGGGCATGCCCCCTGAGGGATGCGGAGGAACATTTGAGGGGGGGCATGGACCAGCCCCCATTGGGTGCAGGGAGGGAGCACCAGCCAGCCCTGCTCTGCCCCAGCTCTGCTTTGGCCCCGGCTGTGGCTCCCAGGAAGTCATGAACTGGATAAGGGTGGGTGCACCTGAAAAAGTTTGGGGACAACTGGTCTAAAGCGAAAGGTTGGAGAGATGGATCTCAGCCTTATACATGGATGAGAGTTCAGGGAGGCGCTGCTCTCTCTTCAGAACCATCTTCCCAATCAACAGTGTTGGAAACCAAACTGAATGGCTTTGAGACAACTCTTTGCAACAGTTTTCTTCTGTTCTTTTCAATCTCATCCCATTGTGTCCTCTTCTTCAAGCGGAAGGACCTTTGAGGAAGAGATCGTGGAGTTACACTAGATCGAATGACAGTCTTTCATGCCTCCTTGCTTCCTAGAAGGCAGAGACTTTACCCCCTCTCTAAATATTTGGTCAGGTGTTGGGGAAGTATATGGCACAAGATTAGACAAGACTCATTGAAACACACTAGAGAGCATCATATATTTGAATGCTCTATAAAACAGATTCTTTATCAACATTATACATCTGCCAGTAGTTTAAAATTTTAGATCTCAATTTATTTATTTATTTGAAGTGCTGGCAGCAGAAGCAATATCCACTAGTCAGCTGATGTACGAACTAAGGGAGGCAGGAAATGAGTGCACCAACCCAACCTATCTATCCTGGCCTGTTGCTGAATGGGAAGATTTCGGAGGGGGTGGGTGAAGAGGGTGGGGGGAACTCTTTAAAAACACCAGCACGAGTTGATACACTTGGCAGTATTCGATCAGGAACATGCCAGGACCCTGGAACAGCAGTAATGAACCAGGATTCTTGGCACAGTCGGATAATACATGGTTCCAGTAGGACTTGGTCTAGGCACTGCAAATGCCATTCGGTTCCACTGGTCCTAACACTTGCCCCAGCATGTTAGCATGTCAAACAGTGCTTTGAAAAGCTCGGTGCTGTAAATTTGTATCCCATCCATTGAAGCACTTTAAATTAAATAAAAAAATCTATTCATAAATCAAACTAGCTGTTGTGGATAGAAAATAGGAGAGAATTAAATTCAACATTTCTTAGATTATTACATTGTATTTTTTGAGATAAAAAACTTGTGTGGTTGCTTTGTTTTGGTTTTCTCGCTGCACAATTTCTTACCGTAATAGTCAAGGTTTTAGAAATAAATTAAGGAAGTGCACGTGTTCGTGGAAAATGAAAAGCTGCTGTATCCTTTGTTTAGGGTTTGGGCTTTTTTTTTTTTTTTTTTTTGTGGTAAACTGTAACATTGTAAACAAGGACCTGGGTTGATTAAAATGCTATTTAAACACATCTCTAACAGTTTGGAAATAATTACCCCTTTTAGTCTCATGTTAGTAGTTATGTAATGACTTTGCTTGCAACAGGTGAGCTGTCCTTAGAGCTTACCATAGAGCTTTCGATTACAGCCTGTGGTAGCCTACTTAACTGCTGGTTGCCAAACGTTGCTTTTCCAATTTAAATTGGCCAAGCATCCCTCATTCCTGCCTTAAGCTCAGCAAGACACTTAAATACTTGACTTTGGAGGGGCTACTCCCATGTTTAACCTTCCTGAATGGGGATGGTAGACAGTTATGTGGAGTTGCTGTACCCTGTCAAATAGCTGCTGGTTTTTGCCCAGAAATAGTGAAGTACTTTGGGATCCTTCCAGACAGTATCGCCAAAGAAAAACCCTGGAACTACAGTAAAAATTGAAAGTATAAATCACTGGCTTCAGTGAACAGCCCTTTGCCAGTCCAGTTGTGAAGGGGGTGTGTGCTGGTAAACCAGAAGCCCTAAAGCTACAAAGGGTTAAGATGAATATTCCAAAACCCCAAATCTTTGAAAGAAAAAAATCAGGTGCAGTTTAGTGACGCAAAATTGGGCTTCCACTAGAAACCAAAAAGTAGTTTTCAGTATGGTATAGCCCCATGCAATATGAGACCACATACCGTAATAAAAGGACAAACTTTCAGAGATCCATCAGTCTACCTGTTTCCTGTGTTGCTGCTGCTTGTTTACCCTACAGGTCCGTGGAGGATTGGCTAACCTCAGTGGAGAATAACTGAGCAGATGGGAGTGGGGGAGGCAATGAACAAAAGTAGTGTGATGTCATTTCTCACTGAAAGAACAAAATTGCACCCTAGCAAGCATGCAACCATTGTCTCAGGATTGCTCTATCATGGATGCAGCTGCTGAATTCCCAAATTACAAAGGGGCTAATCCATCTCAATGTAATCTCCCTATTAAAACACAAACCACACTACAGACAAATGTTGTGGTAACCCCTAGATTACCTGTTATATTTTGTAAAATGGAAACAGCAGAACTAATTCATCTCATCCATGAGCTTTAGTTTCATGCATTTCAAAAGATTCTAATATAAGCTTTTCCAAAAGCTTTTGAAGACTTACCACTTCATTTCTACTGGGTTTCAGTGGCAACACTTGCCTCTTGACTAGCAGTCACTCACCTGGCCTCCATCTGAAATTGCCCCATGTGCTTTTACACAGTTGGGATTTGCAGAACTCAGTTAAAAAAAAGGTGAGTGTGCGCTACACAGACGGGTTCAGTTGTCAAACACAATTCTGTATCCTAAACATAACTCAGGCCTACTTACGAGCGAGCGCAAGTTTGGCAGTATTTGTTATCCAGTCTTTGAAAAACAAACCAACCAACCCCCTAACGCTAGCATATGCTGAGTGCTCTTTTCAGCATGGTATGTCTGCATCTACTTGAAATGCATCTTCTGGCTTGACGATGTTTTTACAATTCCTAAAACGCACTTGGTAGCTGTCCTAAATAGACTGTGCTCTTTAGATGGAATGGGTTGTACTTCCTTACAGTCCGTAGCGAATCTGATGCTGTTCTGTGGGCCGTTCAGCTTGGAATTCTGTGTAATAAGCAAAACAGTGCCCGAACTGGTCACTAGCTCATTACAGATGTAAAAATTACCAGCGACATTCAAGTGCCAAAATTCATTTTTTTTAGCAACCCTCCAACCCTGAGAAACCATGCGGCCTACAGGAGTCTGGTGTCAACATAATGATTCTAGTCCAAAGTAAAAGAAAACGTTACTCATTTTGCTTCAGCCCAAGGAGCTGAGAAGTCTTATGGGGCAAATGCTACTTGCTATGAACAACAGGAAAGCGTAGTTCAAGTTACAACTAATTATATGTGGCATTTTTGAGGCATAAGGGATGTTTCTTCCTAGCCTTGGGCAGGCAGTGGTTGGTTGATGTCCTAAAGCCCAAGAGTTATTCCTTACACATTCTTTCTAATGTGACTAGATGTTTTACTGTTACACTAGATGATTAAAAAAATAAAAGGTCTTACTAGGGTCTTAGCTTCACCAATGTGGCAGTGAATTCTACTGCTTGCTTAGGAATGTAGAGAAATATGCTCTGATCAGTCTTATTGTCTATGTAGCATCGCCCCACCTGAAGCCTTACAAAACAGAGCTTTACTTCTCACTCACACACACGCGCATGCAGGGTGTGTGCGTGTATTTTCCTGCCAGGTTTGGAAAAAGGAGCCTGTGCTGTGTACCCCACTGGGGACCCCCTCCCCCAAATATCCAGCCAGGATTGCAGCAGAGGCACCCCTTTCTGATGAGTAACATGCCAGAACTGCAGTACAGCTAGGATGGGGAAACCAGCTCAAAGCTGGCCTTCAAACAACTGCACACTGCTCTGGCATTCTAAAGGTAAGCAGGCGAAGTCCCTTTGTGGACATGGTGGGCGGAGATCGACATGATAAAGCACATGATGTGGTATTAGTTGGTGTCTAATGTGTTTAGGGAAAAATCCGTGTGCTCATGGGGGACTTCAATTTGCGTGATATGCAGGTCGTCTTCTACTTCCAATACTAAAACACCCTTGGCATTTCTGACCATTATATAGCTGACAAGTTCCTAATGTAAAAAGTGGCAGCCAATGTGGGAATTCTTATTTGAGGGGTAGTGAAGGCAGCGATAACAAATGGAAGAAAGGGGCGGTTGACAGTAATGAATATAAAGCAGAAGTTAGGAATTGTAGAAAATTCAGAAAGGAAGCCATGGGACCTAGAGAAATTTATGGACAGCAGAGTTAAGGCCAGTAAGGAGTTTGTAAAATATGTTAGTAACCCAGACCTCCCCCACTGCAATTTGAGACCATTGCACCTTGTTCTGTCATCCACTATCATTGAGAACAGCCTAGCTCCATCCTCCCTGGAACCCCCTTTCAGGTAGTTGTAGGTCCTTATAAATCTCCCCTCATTCTTCTCTTCTGCAGCCTAAACAAGCCTAGCTCCCTCAGCCTCTCCTCATAAGTCTTGTGCTCCAGCCCCCTAATCATTTTTGTTGCCCTCTGCTGGACTCGCTCAAACTTATCCACATCCTTTTCGTAGTGGGGGGCCCAAAACTGGACAATACTCCAAATGGCGCCTCGCCAATGCCAAGTAGAGGGGGAAAATCACTTCCCGCGATCTGCTGGCAATGCTCCTACTAATGCAGCCCAATATGCTATTAGCCTTCCTGGCAACCAGGGCACACTGCTGACTCATATCCAGCTTCTCATCCACTGTAACCCCCAAGTCCTTTTCTGCAGAACTGCTGCCTAGCTCGTCGGTCCCCAGTCTGTAGCTGTGCATGGGTTTCTTCCATCCTAAGTGGAGAACTCTGCAGTCGTCCTTGTTGAATCTCATCAGATTTCTTTTATCCCAAATCCTCCAATTTGTTTAGGTCCTTCTGTATCCTATCCCTCCCTTCTATTCCCCAGCCTAGTGTCATCTGTAAACTTGCTGAGGTTGCAATCTACCCCATCCTTCAGATCATTAATGAAGATGTTGAACAAAACCGGCATCAGGACCGACCCCTGGGGCACTCCACTTGTGACTGGCTGCCAGCTAGACATGGAGCCATTGATCACTACCCGTTGAGCCCGATGATCTAGCCAGCTCTCTATCCATTTTATAGTCCATTCATCCAACTTATACACTAGGAACTGTGCACTAGAATTATGCTGGGACAGTTCTATGGCCTGTGTCATACAGCTGGTCAGACTAGATGATCACAATTGTCCCTTTTGGCCTTGGAGTATATGAAGATAGCAGAAGCCCAGGGTAGAGGTCCAAAACTGAATATTGAATTATGCATATTGCACTTATGCACGAAGCAACAGGCCAGCACAATTTGAGAGCTATACATCTGCTAACCAGGAATTCTCCATCATGCTCTAGTATTTGGGCATTAAAATATTTTGCTAGTCAAGCTGTAATACAGATGCATAATTCTATAATTATGCGTACAAGAAGAGGTTTCCTGCCAGTAGGTATGTTATTTGTTATGCAACATTTGCTTAAATTAAAGCCTATGAGGAATGACATTTCAAAGTTTTTGAATAAGACATTTGCGATGTGTAATTGCTTCATTACATTTTTCATTTATCACTGAACATGTACTTGGTTTCTCTCTCTAATTTCACTGCTATGACTCGTTTGTGACAAGAAATGAAGAATTATAAATTAAGGTGGACTGCTAACAGAACTAGCAATGCAGTACTTAATTGAAATCTGAAGTTGATTTACTACATTACCTTTGCTTTTGGCAACCCACTGAAAACTGGATGAAGCCAGTTTATTACCACATCGCTGGAAAGTGGAGTGGAAAAAGCATTCTTCCTTAAACTCCTTATCAGAGGGGGAAAAATCTACTCAATTGTATGACACACTAGCCAGGCAATTATAGCAGTTCATAGAAATAGGCATTTTGGCTTGTAAAGTTACTCTTCTTGATTGATAATGCTTTTCTCATGCTGCCGTGATGCCAGAATTAAACTACTCTCAACAATACATGCAATACCTACCTTCCATTATTGCAGCTGCTCTCTCTCTAGAACATCGGAGCATAATTCACCACTGGATGCAGTTCCAGCAAGGGCTACGACAGTGCAAGCTGTAATGTAGACAGGGCTCAAGCATTCACCACCATGCTACTTAACTGTTAGATGGGTTGGCGAACATCAGCCCCCTCCTATGCTATATCTGCCATCAGCAGAGCTAGCTCTTGGTAAATTATGGCTACAGAGTTTGCTAGGGCCACCAACTATTTGAGAATCTGGTATAGGGTTGGGGTGACATGCCACACACACAAATAAATAGTTCTCTGTTTAATTAAGTGATCGCAGAGGAGGAAAAGCTATGGTTCACGTTGGCAACACAACTGGACTTTTCTAATGCAAGGTCTGAATGAGCACTGAGCATGAATATCATGCCCACACAAAAGATGTTCAGCTCAAAAGCAAGGCAACTCTACCATCGCTCCTTGATGCATGTATGCAACTCCAGTTAGTAAGCTTAGATCCAAAGTCTAATTTTACAAGAGAGCAGAGAAGAGCCAATACAGGATGTGGTTCTCAAAGAGGGGAGCTCGGTAAACTGACACTCGCTGTTAACAGGGATGCTGTATGTTTTAAGTTTTGGGAGTGACTGACTAATTCTTCGGCTCACAAAAGTGCAGAAGTCAGAAAAGGCTGGAGTTGTGCACAATAAAGGTGCTGAGTGGACACTTCCCCGTGGCAAGCTCTAAATCTATATGCTCTAACTTGCTCTTTCAGTACCAGACCCTCAGAGCAGAGATTGCCAAACTGCATTTTTTTATTGTTCCAGGCTTTTAAAGAAGTAGTTAGTGGGGTTACATACATTACCATTATCTCGCCACCTTCTGAAAGAAAAGGGGTGTGATATCAAACAGCAGGCAATTATATTTACATGCATCATCTGTTTTGTGTAAGGAGGTGCAATTCTTGAGCAGCCAGGTAATGAAGGCATATGAAATTTTCAAATACAATGGCAAGTTTCCGCTGTAGGAACCTTAATCCAAAGGCACCTTCCTTACTGGTTGATCTTACCATAAGGGAAGGGGGAGGGGCTTTTAACTGACCTATCACAATGAATGACAGTTCGGTTGCAGACCTATCCATTAGCATTGCTTTATTTTTTTTACTAATATACGGTATATTTTACATTTCTCATCCCCAAATCCCCAATGCGCTTCAAAACCTGTAAGAGTACAAAATACAAACATAATTCCTTCTGAGTATGAGGTGAAACAGGTGAAGGGAAACTTCACTCTAAGACAGCGTGAAGAACTATATTGGGAAAAGGTCTTAGATGCCCTGTATGGACATCACGGTCTATCCACTTACATTTATCTCCTTTGGAAAGATGAAAGGCTAAGCTGCCCATGATATTTCAACCTCAGACTTTATACCTGATGCTGAAATCTCAGAGGTGTAAAACACGAGTCCTTTGGGAAACAGGTCAGGGATAAGGCAGTAGATATTTCTATGTACTTCACAGGCCTTTGACAATAACAAGTTTCCACATTTCAAAACTGCTGGATGAGGGTAGATAGAGTTTGGTATATTAGGCAAACACCGAACAGTTTAGCCATGTTTGATCTTCGCACAACTGGCAGCACATCCCTTTTGTCTTGAAGCTTGATGCTTCTGCACTTTCCAGTCAAGTTGTTAATTTATGTATTTAAAAACAATAAAACCTGTTGTGACTTCACGTATCCTTTTCTTGTGGGCTTCAAATGGCCCTTAGTACATGGGCATAATTTGCAACACTTTAAAAGGAACAATGATCTTTCTTGTGTGCAATCACATATTTACACACACAACCAGGAACATTTTCAGTAGCTGAAGATATCATTGGTTCTGCTTTAACTTGATTTCTAGGATTGTAAACGTGTTCCAGTTCACTCCGTATGTGTAAGTACAATGACAGCTACTTGCTAAAGAGTCTTATTTTTCAAATTAATGTTTATTAAAATGACAAAAATAGAAGAGTTTCACATACAAAATAAGAGGGCATACACATGAACAATGCTTAACCTAAAGCACACAGGTAGCTGCACCATTCATTAACATATAATGTCAGTTTAAGAAAATCTAAATACTAATGCAAACATGCTGGTAGACACCTACGAAAAGGGGGAATAATTCCCTCCAGAAATAAAAATAGATGCGCCTCCTCCAGCCTCAGATTGGAACAAGATGCAATGGTGTGGACTCCTCCAGTATGTGAATACTAGAGGAAACAGACGATGAACCAAAACAGTTACTGAGTAATGCTTTCTTTTAGTATTTTTAAAGCCTCATTTTGTTGGCAAATAATCAAACGAGAAGACCTGAAGAGTGCAGTGCAACAGTCCATCTGCATCTGACATCTATTGTTAAAAGACAAAAAACCTAGCAACTCAAACAAAGGCTTTTGCAACATAAACTGAAGTAAATGGAACAAAAGTTCATATTTTGTTTAACTTGCAGCGGTTTGCTATTGAGTTCCACGACAGATGTCTAGCTGCTGTCACACCAACATCCTAATTATTAACAATCAGCAGAGAGGAGCATATGAGAAACTTCAGATCTTTAATCTCAACCCTGAAGCGTCCTTTCTTTTAAAAATTAAATACTTGATTCATCTGAATATTTAAAGAAACTACATAAATATTAAAACGTGTAAGAATATACTGAATTTCTTAACCATACAGCTCAATCAACTACTATATAGTGACTAATAATTTCTTGTTCTAGCTTAGACCAGCTTGTTCTTGATATTCCATTCCTTCTACTTACCCAGTGCCTCAGAGTACCAGAGCTCACAGAGATTTTGCTGTGGTGTTGAAGTCCTCCACAGAGTTCTGCTCTAGCTCCTAGTGCTTCCTCCAGTTAGTAACTGGGACGAGATTCGGGTGTGTACACTAATTGCTTTAGACTGAGCTAGGAAAACCTGTCACCCTATAGAGTGTCTCTGTACTGTTCCAAGTATACTTGCCTCTAAGAGGAGGGGAAACTGGCCGGATAGAAATTATTTCTGTTAAGGTCACCCATCCATCATCATTCCCTGGATAAATGTTTGTAGCAAGAGCCTTGAGGAAAGTTGGATACGCTTCCAATTCCTTCTGCTTTGCACATACATATACTTTATAGTTGTTGATTAAATCAAGTGTATAGCACTGAATTTCACTCTTAAGACAAACTAAACACAAAATATACACTGCAATTCAGTCCAATACATTAATAAAAAAAATTCACCACAGTCATTTAAAATCACAAGGCCATCCATAACGTCTGCCAGCAGCCGTGCCCTTGTGTATGGCTACACCAATTAAAAAGAGTCAAAGTTCCTGCTAGTGACTCTGTGCTTGTAACAAAAATGTATGAAATCCTGGTAAACTAGCCAAGACTACAGGTAAATGAGAAGATATTCCAGTACACGTATGTAATTTAAGCTAAGGCATGGTCGACTGCATACATTTGTGCTACATATCAAAGCTACTGTAATAACGTTTTATAACTAAGGAAAAAACCAAACAACTCACACATGCACCTCTGGAGCAATGCTGAGTACAATAAGCTAGGCCCAAGTGCTATCTATTCCCTTTCAGTAGTGTCACCCACAAATGGCATGATTAAGACACATGAAGTACATTTCAAAGCTGATGGGAAACAAGCTTTTATTTATCTGTACAATATCCACTTGCAACTGTGCAACACAAAACCCTTGGATCACCACCTTTCCCTCCTCCCCTAGTCTTGCCAGCTGTTTAAAAGCTATGGTATTTCTACTTGAACTTAAAAGGTGACTTTAAAACCAGAAAGTTTTTATGAATTAGGAGGAAAAGAAGAGAAAGAGGAAGAAGTTTATATTCAAATTAAGGTAACATTTTCCCTTATTATTTTTCTCTAACTGTACTGAGAGACTTACGTTTTCTGGTTGAATTCATTTTACAGGAATGATGATGTTGTTAACCATAGTTCACCCTCATAATTTGAATACTGCTTTCTGTGCTATATATTAATAAAGGTTAGCAGGTTTTAACCCTTTGCCAAATAGAAGAGATTCCTGCTTTGCCAAATGAAGTCCACATGCAAATCCGAGTCAGAGAGAGAGATTCTCTCTGTGAACTTCATATAAAAAAATTCCCGCAGCTGCTACCCTGCTAAACTCAGCTTGGAATCTAAAAGTCAAACTGGGTTCTTTTGGTTTTACACCAATCACTGGTCATAAAGATTCAACAATCAGAATTTAAGGTGGCATTTTTGTTGCTAAGGCACCAGAGAGAGAACAGAGTCCAGCCTCCTCCAGGATTATGTAAGGAGGTAAAACCTGGCTTGTGCAGTAAAATATGCAGAGATGACTGCAGATGCTCAGGAAAGAAACCTGGGGCCATTTTACATAGCAATTCTTTTTCTAATCATAAGAGCAATTCAAAACAGCTCTGTAACTAGCTCCAGAATAGATTTTTCCATGCAATTATGTCAGAAGCCCATATCTGGAAGTAAGGAAGCCAATGTATATCAAATCAACCCACAGTGACAGTCAGACCTATTCTTTTTAGATGGCTTGCCAATACCACATTACTCAAAGCCCCTTTCAGTGCATGACTCACAGGCATTCATAGTTAAACAAATTCAAATGCACTGCAGAAATAGTGAATGCCAGAAACCTCCAGTAGTCTGACTGAAGCACTTATGAGAGCTCCAGTCAAAGCTATAGGGGCAGATTCTTCAGTGGGAGCACGAGTTCCATTAAAAGCCTTCCCTGAAATTCTCAGTCCCGAGCACGAACGACATACTAGCAGTGATTTCTCATGTTTGATGGAAAGCTGTCCTCCAAGACATCCTTTATTTTCTAGAGAAAACGACACTGACAAGGAATCTCCTGAAGAGCATTTTGAGTGTGAAACTGACAGCATAGTCACCCTCCTGTACGTAGAGACAAAAAGTCAGGTCGTGTAGCAAGTTAACTCTAGGAGAATTTGTCCAGTATACATACTAAAGAAGGGCTCCCTTGGCAATGCCGCCAAATAAAAAAGTGTGATTTTGTGAGCTAATTACTTTGGCCATTACATAAATAGGTACCAAGGGAAGAAGCATGTAATAGAAGCCATAGTATATAGAGCAGACACCTGGAGTGTGTCTGTGAAATCCCATCAAAAGCTTATTGCCCAGTTATAAGATTTAGGCCATGATTCTGCAAACGCGCGCACACAAGAGTAGTCACATGGAGTTCAATGGAACTAGTCACATGTCTAAACGTTTCTCATGTGCATAAGTGCTTCCAGGATGGAGGCCTTATTTAAAGAGCATTCTATACTTCCCAGAGTCAGACATAGTTTTTGTAATTGTCTTTCTGCATCAGATTTCCATAGGAAATTCTGAATGTGGTAGGCTTTTTTCTGACGTTTTGGCACAATCATGTATGATACTTAACAGGAACAAAGAGAAACAGATGATCACATGGCAAAGAATAAGTTATGAAATGTGTATGGCAAATTTTAGTTTGTAGCAAGCAGTGTGGGTTTTTTTCCAGTTGTTAAAGTTATTTCTGCTTGTCATAACAGTCACTGCTGGGAACAACTAGCATTACAACTGTCAAGTGTGGATATTTTAAAAAAAGATTTTACAATACCTGTAAAAAAACACTCTCCCCTTCTACTTTCTCCAACAGGCAACAAAACACTTCAATAGTTGTTTTAACAACAGAGAGTATTTCTGTATCTGAGGTGTTAGGTAAATTTGCAGAGTGGTGTGTGATGACACTGTATGCTGTAAATCCCAAGTACTCTTTCTGAAAGTGGCAGCAAGGACTGGTTAGCTCCCCTCCCTAAACCCCACCACTAAATTCACTAAGCCCATAAAATTTAAAAAGTGTAAGATACCATTCAACATAAAGAGGATACAATTCAAAAGTTCATATAATTAATGCAAATGGACTACCTAGCAAGGAAACCTTAACTGACCCAGATGTGGCAAGAGCTCATTACAGTGAGTTACAAACACTTGTTTGGGAGCTGCTCTTGCCAAGATCGCTGCAGCAACATTAAAACAAATCTTAACATCGGTCTTTTGCTTCACGTCAATCCAGTTTCTGAGATTACTGTGATATTAACTGTACATCTCACACACAAAGCCAGGCCTGCCTCATTGCCAGCTGTCTGACAAAGGAAATTCCCTCCCCCTGGGGACTCCTCTGCGCTTTGTTGGAGGGCTCTCTTTTGTGAGTGTCTTTTTAGTTAACACTTCTGGCCCACTGTTGGTGTGAGCCCATTCAGAAAGGGCAGACCAGCAAAGTAACACAGGAGCAAAGCTTGGCAGGAATGTTCAATGGTATCTGCTTTTCATAGATACAACTTTGCACTGGGCTGAAGTTCTGTAACACAAACAGAAAACCTCCCACAACCAGTAAGCACCTGGTGAAAGCAGCTTCCCCACGCTCAGAGCTGTACATAGCAGAGGCAACATAGGCACAAGGATTTAAACGAAGAATGTTCACTTCACTCCACTAGAACCGAAGTCCGTGTTCTTAGCATAAAAAACATCAGCTTCAAATTCTTACTCCAATGGCCCATAATATGTGCTAATAGTTTCAGGGACGTGGCTTAAAATGAGCACTTTGTTTAAAAACAACCTCTCTGTTTTTGCAACTGATGGTTTTTTGATCACGTGAATACTAGGGAGAATTTCTTTATTATGCTTTTTGCTCAGGGTTAAACTAATTCCATTTTCCAGAGTCTGTTTCCCCTCCTCCCCCTAGGAGATGTTTCCTTAAGATACACTGGAACAACGAATGCTCGGGGAACCCATTTGTGTAAGGACCTTGTCTAGCCATTGTAAAGGGCCATTGAGGTGCAGTTCAATCCAGCAGGGAGTACTGGTCACAGTCTGCCGCCTAGAAGAAAGAAAAAAGAAAACAAAGAAAAGAACAGAAATGTGACATAAAAATCTTTACAAATAAGAGATTTTACAGCCACAAACACATTCTTTCCTGCTTAGACAATAGTCCTGCATGTTAACCCAAAGGAATGTCTTTCTCCTCTATGACATGTTTTGTGCAAATGCTGCCAAATTAAAAAAACAAAAACCCAACAACAACAAAAACAAGAAACCCCCTCCCTTCCAAAACCATGTGCGTTATGATCATGGCAGGAGGGAACGGCAATAGCAGCTACTTACTGCTTAGAGATTTCTGAAAGGAGGCAACATTTGATCCTCTAGATAGAAGAAAGGCTACTGTCGAAATGCCTTTCATCTGATGTATTTCACAGACCTTGTCTCAGTCAGATTGGATCTCACATTTCACTAGGTGTGTCATTTAAATCAACAACCAACCAACAATCAGGATACTCTCTAAAGCAAAGAATGGGGTTTTAGCGGTTCAAATACGGCAGAATTTTGGAAAGATTTATGGGGATCTCACCCCGTCACCCAGCTGACATCTACTCCCAATTTGTAGGTGCGGCTTGGTCTTAACCATGGATCCATACCTCCTGGACAGCAGGACCTAAACAGAGAACACCTTGGCAGTATGCACAGGGGTTCAGACCCATACACTGGGTCTCTGCATTGGCCACCCATCTCTGCTCCACAGCTCAGACTCCCTACAGGTGCCATAATTGATGTGGTTATGCTGTTTCCAGGGCCGTTGTGAGGAGGAGACAAGTTTGGATTTGACCAACTGAATAAAAGGAGCAGCTAAGAAGCAAAACTGCCAGACACTGTAAAAATAAAATATATATATATATACACACACACACAAACACCGCTAGACGAGTAGGTATTTCAGAAACACATCATTAACCCATAGGATGTCACTAACCCTAATCTAAATTCAAGGGCTGAGGGGAAAAGGCTTAGCCAGAGCTGTTGCCTAATGGGAATCTATCTTGTCCTTCCTCCCTCAACCTGCCCTACTATGAAGTCCTTCCTTCGCTCATGTCAGATGCCGTCTGCTGGAGGTGATGTGCCTCCAGAAGCCACGGGAGATAAGGAACAGTGAGAGGAAGGCCAACAGACAGGGTGTGGGAATCACTCCTCCTGCTGGAGAGTAGCAAGCTGGATTTCAGCTTTTCATCAAGAGAAGGCTTAGAGGGCTTGTCCTGGGGCCAGGAGACAGATGTAGCTGTTGCAGAAGAGGGAGAAGCTGGAGATAAGTATACTCTATGTCTCACCTTAGAACTCACCCTCAGGGTCTTAAGAGGAGGAAGCCAAATCTGCAGTGGCCTTGGGAAAAGCTGCTGTTTAATCAAGCTATTTGAGCAACAGAATAACGGTGAGAAGACCCTTTCTTAGCTGCCTGCAGTGGTGAGAACTCCAGCCTATTCTATCTATGAATGTATATCCATTACCCTCTGATCTTAAAATGGAGACACTCCCTGGAAGGCACCACACCCATTCCCAGACCAGGCGTGGCTGACCAGAGCTGGCAGCATGCTGTGTGTTGCCATAAGAGTGGGCGTATTGGAGGGTTTCCCTTATGTGGTGCCCTAAGGGTGAATCTTTTGCATTAAAGAATGTCTCCTGAGCCACCTGGACAGAAGGACTGTCAGGGAGAGGAGGGCAACTCTTACTCACTGTGACATCTAAGCATGATATATTCCCCTTCATGTCCAGCATGAAATTAAAACACTCACTGGAATTACATTACTGCTTTTCAAACACTGGCTGACACACAGAACACTAACAAATGGCTCAACACCATTACATGCAAATCTGTTCTTTAGAATGCTGCCTCCCCCCAAGTCCATGCTTTATTTTGACACTCTATTAAGATGATCAGACTTTACTGACAGCACATCAGCTTGAAGATGGATTTCAGATGGTTAGCCCAGGGAGGACTTCTACAGTTTTGCAGCTTGCCTGTGTTAGGCTCTGCTATCAGAGAAGAGCCTGTGTGTCATGGACTCCTTATGCAATTGCCCCTGATTGCTGGAGCACAAAAGCACTCAAACATCCTGCCAATAGAGTGCTCAACTGGTTAAGCAGCTAAAGCAAGATTACTGAAACAATGCTCTGGATGCAGCTTTCAATAAGCTTTTCATATGAATCAGTTCAACAAATAACTGTACTATGACAAAGACAATTAGATGTAATATCTCGTGACACGGAAGCAAAAGCTGGGCTTCGCTACAGTAAATGCAAGCATAGAGTTTCACTGGCTACAATCCTCCAATGAGATAGCTGACTTCCCATAAGTCACGCTCATCTGGATTTCATTATAGACCATGGCCGGGAGCCACAGCTCAAATGGTCTGGCTTGGGTGCAGAAGATTTCAAAACAAAATGGACTCCAAACATCTGGAAAGACGAAGGAAGTGGGAGAGTAATGTTAGAAGCCTGGGCTCCGGCTGATACTATAGCATCATCCCCCACACGCCCCTCTGCTGCAGAAGACTGTAAAGAACCAACAGCCAGGCATGGCTACAAGCGTATCCCGAGAGGGTAAATATCACCATGGAATCTTTAAATAAGGTAGTAGATTTAAAGGGACACCATCAAATAATTATTTTCAAAGAGCAGATCTTGTTTTAATCCTCTGTATGTTATTCTGCCACAAAACAACCTTTATTTCCGGACCAATTTCACTTTCCCCATTTGGCGTTCAGAAATATTGATTTTCCTCCCTTTGTGACTTATGGATCATGTATTAGTTCTGTTTGCTAGCTAAACGCAGTACTCCCCTGGCCAGCAGTATAAGCTCTGGCATATCTGTTTATTAACCTGTGCTCTTCTGTACTGGTCCTGTAGCATTGCAAAACACCACATGATAATTCCTAACTAAAGAGTGGTCACTATTAATTTGTGCCCTCAATGCTCATTTAGTTATGGAAGGGATGGCAAACCAGGTCAAGTAATTACCACAAGGACATTTAAACAATAAGTGTCATGTAGCAGACACTGAGACGGGGGCAAGAAGAATTATGTTTTACCATAGTTTTTCTGTGAGCGTACCCAATATCCTTAAATGTAGATTTCCAAGCCCCATCTGCTTTCAATTTAATCCCATGAGTCCCTGATAAAAGAAATGTCAATGCTAAACTTAATCCACTAATAAATGCTCACAATGGCTCTGCCCATTAGAAAGTCAAGCCATCAAATTTCAATCTAATTTCAAGAAATAACTAATAATTTTTCTTACAATGGTCCTCTGGATTCACCTACAGTTAAGTTTCAGTTAGAGATCATGTACTGCACAGCGCCCATAACCAGATGCACATCCTCCCAGGGAGGAACGGTGCCATTTCTATTATACTTGGTTGATCTGTTTTTCCTCTCATTTCTCCAGAAATTAAAGAAATCAGAACATTTGAAAACAAATGCATACCGTCCACACTGATGAAAGTACTGCTGTCTTACTCTTCCACTCTGAGAGCAGCATGTAAAGAACCTTGCTGAGCACCCTTGATTGTCAAAAACAAGGACTGCATGCATGACTGGTGATACTGAGCACAAATGTGCTGTCTATTGGAAGTTGAAGACAAAAGATCTGACCTGTATTCAGCTCCCCATCCCTTGACAAAGCTCATTCGGATTGTGCACATTCTGGTCAGCTGATACACAGCCTCGAAACCCTGATTCACAGACTGAGCCAAGAGGGCTGCAAATTCCTGGTTGTTAAAAATCTTCAAGTTACACCCTGTCAGGGAAAGAACATGACAACATGGCATTAGTGTAACTAAATTAAGATATCCCCTTTCTTTCTGCCAAAGGAAAGAAACCACTTAACTCTGCTCTGCCCACCCCCAAACCATATTCAACTCCTAAAAAGTAAGGCAACACCAAGTTATGGGCCACAAGGCTGATCCCTACTGCCCCTCAGCATGTTTCTGTTGACTAAAACAGAATGCACCACAGGGAATGTCCTTCTACCACCAAATGATAAGGAAGGTACACTACACAGCACATTCATCTTCCCTGCATTATAATGCAAACCTTGATTACAACCTCCACTCTTCGTATTTGCTAATCTTGCCGACAGTGTAATTAAGGAAATAATAAGGAAATAAGTAGAAATGTGCAAGCTAAAAACAAAAAATCCCGCATAAATTGAATTTAGATGGTCTCTGATAGCAGAAGTCATCACCACCCCATCTTGTAGTCAGAGCCTGTTGCCAAAAGGAGCCAGAACAGCTCTCACTGTCAATGGTCAGATGTCAGGACTACCATATATAGTTTGGTAGCAAATAATATAGTTAAGGATGCAGAACTGTTTCAGTTATAACTCTCTTTTCACATGTTCAGAATGTTCCGAAAAATTCCCCATTCAAGTTGAAATTTTCCATGCTTGGTCCCAGCTGAAAGCTGAAGAAAAATCCATTCAGCTGCTTTTGAGTTCTGTGTAGCTGAAAAATAACCAAGTTTCCCAGTGTAAAAATTACTGTCACACTTTTTTCACCCAGAAAACTCAAAAACAGCTGGACTTAGAAACTTGGCACATGACTAGTGCTCATTTGGGAGTATGTCCAAGTTTGAAAAACAATTGCTTGGATCAAGACGAGTTACAAGTGATTAAAAAAAAAATCACATCTGGGCATGCTCTGTGAGCCTATGCCTGTTATCAGCTGTTTGAGGATCAAACCATTTTTGCTGGGAGCATGTCCGCATGTAGAAGTCCAGCAGCTACAGGACCTGGCTACCAGACTGAGTCTGTAAGAGTTCTGCTGTGAAAATCAAAGAGCAGGTAGTCCTAGAACAAACTTTGCTGGGAGACATATGGAAGCTTGCGCTAGTAAAAGAGAAGCTTCAGGGAAATCAGACCTGAAAGGGGATGCTCATTAAAGAGTGGGAGAAGAGTAGACTCTTCTGATTTAGCTAGATGGCTAAGACACCTCAGCAATCAGTCAATCATCTGAGAAGAGAAACTGAGGCCACATCAAGTGTGTGGACCCTCCAACAGGAAGGAACATGCTACCTCAGTGTGAACTCTCTCATTATTACAAATATTTGTGCCATAAACATTTTGGATTAAAAAGGGATGCTTAACATGCTCACAGCTTGACTTAACTAACACAACCCAACTATGTGTACCTGACAGTTTTGGAATGTATTTTTGTTTCCTAAGTAAGCCAATTAAAATCCCCCTGTGACTTTTCAGTGCATTCTAGTAGATAGATCTAGGTACTATAACCATGACAATGAAATTGTGTTATGTGTTCTAGGTTTCCCTAGAATAAAATCAATACACTAAAAAGTGTTAACATGAAATAAAAGTAGAAAAATAAAAGAACAACATGGATGCATCTGAATGAAAAGGATTTTCTTCATATATTCATTCAGCAAAAGGTTTAAAAATATTTACTACTATGATTACTTATTTGTATAGTACCATTAGTTTGCCACGCACGTTACAGACTAGAAGCCAGACTGTGTTCTTGTTTACACAGATAAACAGGATCAGAATCTGATTTAAGGCCTCTTCCACCTTTATCTTATGAACTGGGATGCTAGTGATGCCTGGATATTCAGTATAACTCTTGTCACAGTAACTTTACCCTTTATGCTAGCAAGGAGCACTGCTGAAGTTGTTGAGCTGACATAAAATAGCGTTTAGTTTTCTCAATACTGTACACAACAGCATTCATCAGATCCAGTCCATTTTGTTGAAGAGCTCGTGTTCTTCACATGTACATGTTACAAAGGCTAGTAGTGTGTACAGCATAAGCGAGCAAGGCCATGCTTGCTTACCTGGTGGAATCTTGCAAACGGTTGCTGGGTGCCAGCCATAGCGTTGATTACAATTGGGAGACTGGACAAAAATGGCACTGTCACTAAGGCACTCGGCAAACACCTCTCCTCCAATGTAGTACAGCCTCACTCCTCTTCCTAGAAAACACATGGCACAGTTTCAGTTTAGTCAGTAGTTTGCAATGAAGCATGCAGAAAACATTTATCATCTTCAAAACCTCAAACTCTTGGAAGAAGAGTTTTTAGAAATCTGTTTTACTTCTGAATCAGTAAGGGAGAAATCCAGCAAGGTCAGTGACAATGGAAAATGAACAGAGTAAATTTGTTTTCAGTGGAGGTTGAAAACAACAATCTTCTGTGGGGGACTTCAGGCTAAGGGAGATGAGTCAAGTGGAAGATCAATTTAGGAAGCCAAGAGATGCATTCTCCAGCCACACTGTCCTTTGAAGCATGAACTGCACAAATTTGCCACTTTGAGAAATGCCTCCCCTTAGCATAGATGCCACTTTGATATTCCTCATCAGAACTTTTCATCAGTTCAACATATGGTTTTCAACCTCCTCCTAAAGTCATCACAGATGTAGGGAACTATTTTTAACTGATTTAGAATAAAATTACATAAGACTTCTCTGCCCTTGTGTTTAGCCTGAGATAACATTCACTATATCATTATATAAAAGGCTTAACATGAATTCTCATGGGAAATAAATAAATGAATATAATAAATACGATCTAGGTTGAATAATCCCATGTTTCACGTCAGTCTATGTAACTCTGATAAATCTCTGCTGTGCTCTCATACTATTAGTGTAAAAACCTAGTATTCGTTCTTGCTTGAAGCATATAGAATTTGCTGAATTTAAGGATTAATTTGAGATTCTTGGCATTTCTTACATCAGGAACCATTTTAGTAATGAAAAAATGAAAACCTGCTAAGTGACAGAGCCACTGGTTCTGCCCCAGAAAAGGGTACAAAGAAGAACAAAATCTGCTGGAAGAGGGTTTGCTTTTTTGGCAGGAGGTGAGGAAACAAAATTGTACCATTAAGTCAACACAGCAAGGGCCTAATGCTGCCCTCACTTACACCAGTATAAATCTGAGGAAGCTCCATTAACATTTAACCAAGGACAGAATTGGGTCCTAACTTGCTATTTAATGTTCAACACTGTCAGGTCCTGAACCTCCTCTTGCTTTCCATGGTGTAAATCAGTAGCAGCTCCACTGAAGGAAATGAAGTTATATTGGTTTAAAATGTGTGTAAGGAATAGATGATCTTATAAAAACCTAAAGAGGGCCCGCTGAATCAATGGGTGTCTTTCCATTAATTCCAGTGGGCTTTGTAACAAGCCACTGCTTTCTATTCATGAAAGAACAGGGAGAAAAGAGTAAGAATACAAGAGATCTCATAAAATTCAGGAAAAAAGTTTCTTACAGTCAGATACAATTCAACTTCTTTTATGTATAATAAATCTATTCTAAAACATCTTTTTATTCTATTGTTGTAACATTAATTTTACTTTTATATTGTGGAATTTTAATAAGTTAAAACAACAAAGACACTTAACTAAAACTGATCAAGCTACACAGATGGCTGATTTAATCTTCAGTGCTCTGTCTCCAACCCTCTACATCGTCCCCTCCCACTCAACAGATGGTAACAGCAACAAGAAAACAGGCATTACCAATGTGTCGTCTTGTGAGTTCCACTGCTGCATTTCTGTTCACATTCGACAATAAGCCAAGGCAGAAGCGTTCGGAGTTAGAAGGATCAGTAAAGCCATCCACGGTCATAGAAGGCTGTGAGGCATGGAACGTCTCCCCTACTCGTTGATTGAGCTCATAGTAGGATATAGAGCACCAGAAAGCTGGCTCACAGTAGGTAACAGGCTGCAGATCTGCACAAAGCAAAATGGGAAAGAAATCTGAGAGGCCCTTGGAAGAAAATGAAACAGTTAATATTATTCAGCTCCACCGCCTGTGTTTATTTAACAACCAAGTTTTCATTACTTGACAGATTTTAATGGGTTGCAAAAAGAAAGTTACATCAACCCCAAATAAGTTGGCATATAGAATAATCACAAATTGCCACCAACTGGAGTTAAACCGAACTCCTTTAAGCTATGAAACACAATATTTATTTCAGCTACTGTGCTGTTAAAAGAAAAGAGCAAAAAACCTTATTTAAAAATCAATGGTCTAAATTCTGTTCTCAGTAACATAGATGTAACACTGAGACAACTACTGACTTTCATGGAGTTACATCAGTGTAAGTGAGCAAATTTTTGGCCCACTGATCCAGATTCTGAGCTCACTGGCCCTAGTTTTAAACCTTTCTAGCCTCACTAACTCCAGTCAAGACACACCTGATTTACACTAAACATATGTGAAATCAGTGTCAAGGTCACTGGGAATACTTATTTCTCATCATTCTTTTATCTGGACTAGTTGACCTGAAAGTTGTAAAAGGGAAATCTCTCCTCCTTAATGGATAACAAGGCTCTGGTTCTAGTTTTGTGGCTATGGTTTGATTCAGCCTGTGGTCCCAAGTGAAACTAGTTGCACCATTTTATTGGGTTGAGTCATTCTGAAGAGGACAGCATAATATGTTCAGGAGAGGTATGACTGTGAAGAGCAGTCGGCATTGACCTAACTAATTCACCCCTGAAATCAATGAGAGTTTTACCATTGATTTGAAAGGAAGTAAAATTATGGCAACTGCTGTTTTTGAAAAATCCCTCCCTACACATGGTGCCAGACTGCACCACATGTCAGCAATCTCAGTTTAGCAGAGGAATAGGAATGAAGGAGTAAAGAAATTGAAATTCTTTTACTCCTTCTAAGGTCATTTCCATTACAGTGGATAGTAATTTAATCACCTCATCCCCATTCTAAGCAATTGAGGATATCTTCAAAACACACACATGCAGCTCCGTGGTTAGGGAGAAAATTTAATACTGAGCAACAGAAAGCACTATCTTCGCCACTCCAGCCCCCAGGCTCCACCCATGGTATTTCTTCAGTGCTCCCAACACAGAGCTTTAGAGACCAACTCTGAAAAGCAAAGACAGGCCCCACTTTTCCTCCGCTCCTCCTTGCAAAGCAGAGCAGCCCAAGAAGATAAGTGTTTACATAAGAAATGACACTGAACCTGTCACCAGCTTCTTAAGAACAGATATTTGTCCTGGAAAGTTTAGCCAATTAGAGAAAGTGAAGCTGTTTCCAGCTTATCCTGTTCAAGTCTACACTCAGCCATACACAAAGAAGCCGCCTTTACATTACTGCAGCCCAAATGATCTTTGCCTTTATCTGAACCAGAAAGGCAATTACGTTAACAAGCAGGTTAACAAATAGCCCGGTAAGTGGGATACAGATGCGAGTATAGCTGGCCACGTACCTCAAAAAAAACCCACCAATCCACTGTGGAACTGCTCCTGCCTCCACTGAAATCAATGGCAAAATTCCTACTGCCAAGAGGGGGGGCAGGACTGAGCCCATTTTATATCCCTCTAAGCTCAGGGGGGAAAGAGGGGGTCTCTTATTAACAGAACACCAGACCAGGACTCAGGAGGATTGGGTTCTAGTCCCAGATCTCCCACTGGCCTGCTGGGAGACCTGGGGCAAGTCACTTCGCCTCTCTGTGCCTCAGTTTCCCCATCTGTAAAGTGGGGATAAAATGGCTTCTTTTGTAAAGCCCTTTGAATTCTCTGGATGAAAAGCATGAGATAAGAGCTATTATTATTCTGCTGACTGTCCTCCTCTGCCCCCACTTCCACAGGAGCCCCTCCATAGGGCTCAGTGTCTGGGGACAGGTCTCTGACAGTTCTTCCCCAAATCTCCAATACAGGAGGGAAGCCAGCACAAGTTTCTGCAGACCACCTGTAATAACTTATCTCCGCAACTTTTGGGGAGGAAGTGTTCTGAGGGCAGCTGACAATCAGAAAAGGTCCTTGTGGATGGTTGCTTAGAAGCGTGTTGTCCAAGTGCCACAGCACATCAGGAATCTAAGCAGCAACGTGAAGGCACCCTCTCTGTGAAAGCCCCTTGAAGCACAGCACATCCCATCAAGATTCATGAATTCCTATCTTCTAACTGAGGGCCAATCTCTGCTCCTTTCAGTGAATGAATTAAAAGGAAACTACTTCCCAAGCTAAGGCTGACATTTCTGCTATTCTCTGTGAGCTCTGCCTTCCTGCATAAGGGAAAGTGAGGCCCAAAGGAATCATAGTGTAACCCTCAGAGCATAAAATTACCAGAAAGTAATTCCATAAAATCGAGTATTTATTTACTTGACAGGGGTCCTGGCCTCAACTGAAAAGATCTTTATTTGATAACATTCTTGTGAGCATAATTTGAGTGTCTTCAAACTTAAAGAGACATCTAAAAGCAAAAAAATCTTTGAACATTTCCTCTCACACGTATGATATGCAATTGTACAAATCCAGAAGTCACCAGCAACTACACTACATGCTTTTCCTTTTCTGGCTTTGCCTCTTTCTGTTACATTACGCATTTAACTGCCATACTGGGATTGCCACTAGTCAAGTGTGTTTTTACAATTTTCACACCAATTCGCAGCTTTGGACTGCAGACTAATGTGTGTGCATTGCAATCATTCTGACAAATATATAGTAAATAGCAATGCTGATCAAGGTAAATTATGCTCATCTGCCTAAAAAAAAATCGATGCTGTATGCAAACTGTGCTCTTATCCAAGAGCAAACATTTCTAAATGTGAACTTACTCAGTTTTATAAAAGCAAAACAAGTTTTTAGCTCTGCAAGTGGTATCTTCAGAGTGATGCTGCCCTTGGGTTGTAAAAGCATCACAACCTGTGGTACTATATATAGTTTCGTGGTACTTTCCTTCAGCAACCACCTCCGCCTGGGTTGTGACTCAAGGGGACTGTGGGTCCCCACTGAAGGATGTACAGAAATTTCACTTCCGGCTTACTCTGCAACTTGAGGAAAGACAGAAACCAACAAACTCACCACTCATCAATCTTGTTGTGAATGCACTAGTCTCTAAGAAACGCAGCTGAATGTTTAATTATGATGTTTCCCCTATGATTGTGGTATAAGTTTTAAGCCACCGTGGAAAGGGCAAGTTACATACAGACCACTTCTAACACAGGAATTTTTTTAATGAATTTGGTGCTCACGCAAGTAAGGACTTATAGTAGTGCTGGAGCCAGACAGTGTCCATAGGGACTGTGCAAGGAGCTAAAAAAAGGGTGTGTAGGACCCAGTTAAACTCTCCTTCCATCTTCCATGCAGCACTGCCAATCCATCTCAACTCTGATGCACAACCTGCGTGCTTTTTTCTTGTCTTCAGTCTCTCTCCTGAAAGGATCCCTGTCATGCCAAACTGTGACGTCAATAAATGTCCCCTCAGTACTGGGATGAAACCCATCCAATTTATTCTCCCATAATCTCAGAGATAGATTTCTGGCAGTATTTCTATTATTTTCCTCTGCAGCTGAGCCAACTGCAGGCTCTTTACATCAATCTAAGCTAAAAATAAGTGAATTGATCCAACAAATCCTTTCATGCTATTCCTAGCACTCATCCTGTGGTGAGACAGGTCACTGCGTTTATCTCAGATCTTATTCATGGAAATTTGGTGAAGTACTTAATACAGAAAGATGGAAGAGGACTGGTGGCTCCTTTTTGAAAATTCTTGCATCAAGCAAGAAATTACACTAGTAATATGTGATCAAAGCTGCTAGCATTGTTATGTTTATGATGCACACAGCTTGTCAGAAAACCAGCATTTTTCCCCACTCAAAACTTTGTCTGGGAAAATGGCTATTTGAAACTTTTGGTCTAAAAATTTCACTTTTTCAGAGTAGATTTTGAAACAAGTCAAACAAAAGTTTGTTTAATTTCAAAATGACATTTTTATTAAGCTTTTGGAAACCTAAAATGTTCAGGTTTTGTTTTGTTTTTTAAAGGTGTGCAAAGATAAACCAAAAAACCCCTCCATTTTTCATTCTCTTTTTCAGTTGGAAAACAGTACAAAATTAAGTGTGAAAAGGAGTTTATCATCACAATTTTTAACAGTTCCCTCATTTTTCCAGTGAAAAATGGTAGAAAAGGAGGAGGAAAAAGCCAATGAAAATCCAAAAGCTGAAAATGGTTTTTCAGTTTCCAAAAAAATGAAATGAAATGATAGTCGAGACAAAAATTATTTTGTTTTTGAAATACTGACTCTATTAATTTAGAATCTACCTGTAGGGAAAATTTTTAAATCAAAATCAATATTTTTGTTAAATTTCAGTCAACTTTAATACTATTCAAAAATTACATTAAATTAAAAAGATAGGAAGATCTGTA
Source organism: Mesoclemmys tuberculata (assembly GCA_007922155.1). Taxonomy (NCBI): domain Eukaryota; kingdom Metazoa; phylum Chordata; order Testudines; family Chelidae; genus Mesoclemmys; species Mesoclemmys tuberculata. Next base: position 19,432,547 of record ML675644.1, on the reverse strand, counting down.
TTGGTAGGACAGTCAGAAGAAAACATTAAAGGTCTCTTATTTCAGCTCCTTATATGTAGGTTAGTTACTATTCTTTTGTAAGGCAACGCTATTACTGGATTCTCAGATGACCCGATCTCTGCTAGAAGTTCTGTATTTTAATTCATATGTACCAGTTACGACTTCCACATCTCAACTTCATCCTTAAAGCAACACACAGACAAAAAGAGAGGGTGTGTGCGAAGGCTCTCTCTTCATTATCAATACATTCTACAACCTCTATGCTTTCAGAAGGGCTTGGGAATACCACCTCTTCTGTTTCTGGGTAACAGCGTTTCACCACAGAAACCAGCTGAGGCTTGTATAAATAACTGATCTGACCATATACTATGTTTATTTCACTTACAGTGTCTGTGTCAAGCCTCTTGCAGAGCCAACACTGAGGAAGAGGACAAAAGATTTCCTGTACACCAAACTCCTAGATAAAAGTATGGATATCCAATTCTGGCTCTTTGCAGTATAAACTCCCTAACCTCAAGCAGAAATCCACACAACACCAGTAATCACAGATTTGTTTAGGGGTTGTTCTTTTTTTGTTTAAACAAAAGAAATGTGAGACTACTTAGTATTTGTAACGTTCACTAAAAATGCGTGCTTGACCACTAAAACGTTAAACTAAAAAAGTCCTTTCAAGTGCACTCCTTGCCAGGTGCACTCACATTCCAAAACACAGTGTGGGAGCAGCTGTGGGTGTATGAAAGCTCACAATAAATTGCAGGGTTTTATTTCTGGACAATTTTCTGAAAGAAAGAGAAAGAAAAAAAGAAAAACACACACACAAACAGTAAAACGTGTGCTGCTAAAATGTCAGCTCCGAATGATGAAGTCCTCTGCTAATCCAGAGAACTAGTCCAGCAAGGGCAACAGCAGCTCTGTGGCCATCTCTCTGATCTGGAGAGACCACCTGCAGTGCTATGAAAAGAGTTCAGTTCCCATGGCCCATTTCATCCTTGGCCTGACTGCTGAAACTGTCAACTGAGGGAGGAGATGGATGGTTGGTTGGTTGTTTTTGATATTGTCATATGCCATGTTACCACTAACAACTCTTCTTTTCAGGCAGAGCACCCAACAGTGTGTGGATGGCAGTAAACCTTCCATCACTACCGATGTACGACAGGCTTGATTATCAACAAGTTTCATTTATTTTAAATCTTCCCACAACTCACCACCACACAATAAATTTTTAGAAATTTTTTTTGGAAACCTCCATGACCAAAGAACTTGTCAAAGAGCAACAAATGTTCAGCTTGTGAATCCTGGCGATGTCCCTTTCATTTGATCTGAAGTTATTACACTTCTGACTTTGGCTACAGACTATAAATGGATTACTTGTGGTTAACATGCTTCAGCTGCCCTTATTTAATCTTTGCCACCAGACACCACATTAGACATCCTACAGTCCGACTAGCCAAGCAGCATATTTCACCCATCCCCTTTGTTGGAAAAAAACATGCAGTGAAGCCTGATTCTTAGAGACTCCTTCCTAATTTAGGTGAGGCGCTTGCTATCTGCAGCAATAAAAAGCAACCCAGATTGGGGTTTTTGTTGCTGATTTTTGTTGTTTTAAAAAAAATTTTGATAAGAAACATTGGAAATTCCAATTGTCCCACAAGCAGAACATATGAGCATAAAAGATGCAGTAAAAAAGAAAAAAACAACACACAAAACTTTTGTCACATGCATCCCTCTGAGACTGACAGTTAAGCCAAAGGAAATGTTAGAACCACTCAGATGATATATCCAGCATCCTTTTTAAAAAATCTTGACTAGCCCAAGATATCCAAAAACCAGCCAATGCCTGAAAGTCTGGAGCACTGTCAAGGTACCCAGTGCCAGGCCTGTAAGCATATGTAAGCTTTATGGCTCTGGCACCTTAAAAGTAAGCTGAGGGAGTCTACATCTACGGTTTTAATTAACACTTAGAGAACTGATTCTGCAGTATGCAGAGTCGTAAGTGTTTTTTATGAGGGTGACCACAGAGAGTAATTTCAAATGGAGTGAGCCAGCAATATGGTTAGATCATCCTCTGTCTGTCTAAATGAAAATAAAGGGCATAATCAGATACACATTGAAGAGATAATGCAAATTCAGGAAAACACTGACAAAATCTACAAGGATTATCTCAAAGATAATTATCCAAACCTAATTTCTAACTCTCTAGTTTTCCTTATTTATTATTTTAACTATCTATAGTTGATAGGATAAAACAAAACCACTGATAAGTTGATATCATGATATGGTCTGCATTATGCTCTTGGTGTCTACAGATGAGCCCAGGGGTGCAGAGACCTGCAGTGCTGCCTAGGGCCCCAGAAGGAATATGGCTGTTCGGGCCAGTTCAGAGTGCCTGCCTTAAGCCACCCCTAAATTCAGGTATTAGGACACATGGGGGAACCGGAGGCTTGTGTCAGCAACATAATAGTCCCCAGACCTCACCTTTGCACCTATGGAGGGCTCAGCTACAAACTGTCCCTAAGATCAGCAGTGCAGGGACTGTGTCTATCTAATAAGAGTGCTCAGCAGGGTCAAACCGACAGAGAACAAGGGGTCCAGTATGTGAGCACCATGATACCAACACTAATCACTGCAAGTATATGAAGCTTACCTCTGCAATCTGCCTCTCTCATCCTTTCACCATGCCACCTGCTGTTTGGCCTATTACAGTTCCTTCTTTCTACCCTTTCCCCTTCATCCCTTTGCCCTTACACTCTCCAGAACTCCATCTCCCAATACGCTCATGCCCAATCTCATCTCTACTCAATTATCTAAATAAACAAAGCTTG